>RJWJ010008357.1:0-53791 GCA_004363605.1 Indri indri | reverse complement strand
CCGGCCTAATATAAGTTTCTTAATGCTATACTTTTCTCTCTAAGCACCATTTTAGGTGCATCAACAAATTTGGATATGTTGTGTTTTTGTTATTATTTAGTTCAAAATATTAATATTTTCTTTTTGTGACTTTTATTGACCCAGGACTTATTTAGAAGTGTGTTAATTTCCAAATATTTGGGAGCTTTCTAGTTACCTTATTAATTTTTATTTTAATTACATGTGGTCAGAGAACCAACTCTAAGATTTCAGTGTTTTAGATTCTGTTGAGTGGTCCATAACAAATTCTCTTGGAACGATACATGTGCACTTGGAAAAGAATTTGTATTCTGTCATTTCAGTGTATGTGGCTTTTTGTTTTGGGGTTTGGCAGTTGTGGGATTTTTTTTGCATTTTTTTAATTGAAGTGAAATTCACATAACATAAAATTAACCATTTTTACATGAACAATCCAGTGGCATTTGGTACATTCACAATGTTAGGGAACCACCACTTCCATCTAGTTCCATAACATTTTCATCACCCCAAAAGGAAACCTCATACCTATTAAGCAGTTAGTACCCATTCTTCCCTCTTCCCGGCCCCTGGCAAACACCCATCTGCCTATGGATTTTGTCTCTGGATTTACCTGTTCTGGATAGCTCACATTCATGGAGTCATGCAATATGTTACCTTTTGTGTCTGGCTTCTTTCACTTAACATAATATTTTCAAGGTTCATCCGCGTTGTAACATGTATTAGTACTTCATTCTTTTTTGAGTATGAATAATATACCATTGCATATATATTAATACTACAATTTATCTTTTTGTCCATTAATGAAAATTTGGGATGTTTCTACCTTTTTGCTGCTATAAATAGTGCTGTTTTGAACATTCAGGTGCACGTATTTTTTTTGAGTATCTGTTTTCAGTTCTTTTGGGTATATATTAATATCTGGGAGTGGAATTCCTGGATCATGTGGTATTTCTGTGTTTAATGTTTTGAGAACTGCCATGCTATTTTCCACAGTAGCTGCACCATTTTACATTCTCACCAGCTATGTATTAATACAAGGGTTCCAATTTCTCCACATCCTTGCCAAAACACCTGTTATTTTCTGGTTGTTTCATGGTAGCCATCCTAGTAGGTGTGAAGGGGTATCTCATTGTGGTTTTGACTTGAATTTCCCTTATACTTAGTGATGCTGAAAAATCTTTTCATTATCTGATGATCATCAACCATCTGTGTGTCTTTGGAGAAATGTCTACTCAAATCCTTTGACTATTTTTTAATCACATTATTTGCCCTTTTTTGTTGAATTGTTAGAGTTCTTTGTATTAATATATTCTGGATACTAGACCCTTATGAGATATGTGATTTGCAAATATTTCACCCATTCTGTAAGGTTGTCTTTTCACTTTCTTAATAACATCTTTGATGCATGGAAGTTTATAATTTTGATAAAGTTTACTTTATTCATTTTTTTCCTTTGTTGCTTGTGCTTTTGGTGTCCTGTCTAAGAATCTCTTGCCAAACCAAGGTCACGAAAATTTATGTTTTCTTCTAAGAATCTTATGTTTTTAGCTCCTATATTTAGTCATTTATTCATTTTGAGTTAATTTTTAAATATGGTATGAGGAAAGTGTCCAGCTTCGTTCCTTTGCGAGTATATATCTAGTTATTCTGTCATCATTTATTGAAGACACTTTACTTTTCCCATCGAATAGTCTTGGTACCCTTGTCAAATATCAGTTGACCATAAATGTAAGGGGTTTTTTTGTGGACTCTCACTTTTACTCCATTATGTATTTCTATACTTATACCAAAACTGCATTGTTTTGATTTCTATAGCTTTGTGTAGTAAGTTTTAAAACTGGGAAGTATGAGTCCTCCAACTTGGCTTTTCTTTTTCGAGATTGTTTTGAGTATTTGGGTGCCTTGCAACTCCATATGAATTTGTGGATGGGCCTTTCCATTTCTGCAAAAAAGGCCATCAGAATTTGATAGGTATTACATGAAATATGTAGATCTCTTTGGTATTATTGCCATCTTAACAATATTAAGTCTTCAAATCTTAACATGGAATGTTTTTTCATTTACTTAAGTCATCATTGATTTCTTTCATATTCTGTAATTTTTGGGTTTGTCTTTTTCGCCTTTAGATTATGTCAGTTTTTGATAGTATTTGAAGCTGTGTTAGGCAATTTACATTTATCGTACCTTCCTGATAAATATATTGACTTATATCATTAATGAAATGTTTTTCTCTGTCTATAGTATTATTTCTTATCTTGAAACCTATTTTATCTGACATTAAGAGTGTCTTGACCAGGTACAGTGGCTCATACCTGTAATCCCAGCTTTTGGAAGGCTAAGGCGAGAGGATCACTTGAGGCCAGGAGTTTGAGACCAGCCTAAGCAACATAGTGAAACCCCATTTCGCAAAATTTTTTTTTTTTTTTTTTTTTTGAGGTAGGGTCTCTGTCACCCAGGGTAGAGTGCAGGTGGCATTCGTCATCATAGCTCACTGCAGCCTCAAACTCCTGGACTCAAATGATCCTCCTGCCTCAGCCTCCGGAGTAGCTGGGAATACAGGCACGAGCCACCAGGCCCAGCTAATTTTTCTGTTTTTTGTAGAGATGGGGTCTCGCTCTTGCTCAGGCTGGTCTCAAACTCCTGGCCTCAAGCAATCCTCCCATCTTGGCCTCCCAAAGTGCTAAGATTACAGGCGTGAGCCACTGTGCCCGGACTTTACAAAAAAATTTCTTAAATTAACCTAGCATCTTGGAGTGCGCCTATAGTCCTAGCTACTTGGTAGGCTGAGGCAGGAGGATTGTGTTAGCCCAGGAGTTTGAGGTTGCAGTGAGCTATGATGATGAACGCCACTGCACTCTGGCCTGGGGAACAAAGTAAGACCTTGTCTCGGGGAAAAAAAAAATCTTAAGCATTCTTTTGAGTAGCATTTAAATAGCATGTGTTTTTCTGTCCTCTTATTTGCAACCTCTATTTTTAAAGTGTCTTCTATAAGGGCCAGGCACAGTGGCTCGCGCCTGACGCCTGTAAGCACTTTGGGAGGCCAAGGAGTTCAAGACTAGCTTTGGCAACATAGTGAGAAAACAAAAAAGAAAAGAAAATTAACCAGGCACGGTCCCACCTGCTTGAGATGCTGAGGCAGGGGGATCATTTGAGCCGAGGAGTTTGAGGCTGTGGTGAGCTGTGATCATGCCACTGCACTCCAGCCTGGGTGACAGTGAGACCTCGTCTCTAAAAAATAACAAAAATAAAAATGGTACACCTGCATAGGCCACTTACCAACCTACCATGAATGGAGCTTGCAGGACTGGAAGGAAGGTGCATTGCATAAGTCAGTGAGTCACCGGTGAGTGAATAGGAAGACCTGTGACATTACGGTACACTACTTTAGACTTTGTAGACACTGTTCACTTAGCCTACATTTAGTTTATAAAAACTGTTTTTCTTACTTTGATATTAAATTAACCTTAGCTTCCTGTAATTTTTTTACTTTATAAGTGTTTTAATTTTTTTTACTGTTTGACTCTTTCGTAGTAATAGTCTAAAACACATTGTACAATTATACAAAAGTATTTTCTTTCTTTATATCCTTATTCTATAAGCTTTTTTCTGTCTTTAATATTTTTTTGCTTTTCAAACTTTTTTGTTAAAAACTAAGACACACACACATTTGCCCAGGCCTACACAAAGTCAGGATCTTCAATATCGCTGTCTTCCACCTCCACATCTTGTCTCACTGGAAGATCTTCAAGGACAGTAACACACATGGAACTCTCATCTTCTGTGACAACAATGCCATCTTTGAGAATACCTCCTGAAGGACCTACCTTATTAAGCTGTTTTATAGTTAACTTTTTTTCTAAATAAGTAGAACAAGTACACGCTAATAAAAACAATAGGATAGTAAATACACAAACCAATAACATTATTATCACTATCAAGTGTTACACACTGTACATAATTGTCTGTGCTATGCTTTTATGTGACTGTCAGCACAGTAGGTTTGTTTATACCAGTGTCACCACAAACACATGAGTAATGCATTGTGCTATGATGTGACTAGACAATAGGAATTTTTCAGCTCCATTATCTCATAAGACGACTGTCATATTATGGGGTCTATAATGACCAAAACATTGTGATGTGGTATGTGACTGTATGAGAAAAATTAAAGAATGGAACCAGTACAACTATGCATTAATGTGGGAATGGGTAAAATGGTTTATTTGTACAATGAATGCTGTTCAGTAGTTAAATTGAATGAGCTAGGAGTACATTTCAACAAAATTAAGTCTCAAAAACAATGTTTATTACAATGTGATTTTCATTAAGTTATATATAGGAGAGTACAGGTTAGTATCACTTATCTGAAATACTCTGGACCAGAAGTTTCAGATTTCAAATTTTGTTGGATTTGGGGATATTAGCACGTACATAATGGGATGCCTTGGGGATGAGACCTAAGTCTAAAAAGCAAATTCATTTATGTTTCGTATACATCTTATACACATAACCTTAAGGTAATATAAGCAAAATTTTTATTAATATTACGCATGAAACAAAAAGTTTTGACTTTGTTTCACTTAAGGTCAGATGTGGAATTTTCCACTTGTGGCATTATGTCAGCACTCAAAAAGTTTTGCATTTTGGAGCATTTCAGATACTTTATCATTAGGGATGTTCAGCCTGTACCATAAATGTAGGTTTTTTTAAATACTCTACAATACATACATGGATAATAGATATATAATAAAAATCACCACCTATAGGATAATGGCTTTTCTATGGAAGGTAGAGTAAAGGAAATGAAGTGAACCTTTAGCTATTTCAGTAATGTTTGGTTTTATAAAAGGAGAGAGAGAGCATGCTAAAACAAATATGGCAAAAAAATTAAAATCTAAATATGATTGGTAGGCACATTTGTAGATGTCTCTTTTTATGCATGCTATACGTTTGAATTTTTTATTTTTTTTTTGAATTAAATTTAAAAATAAAGTCAGTCTTCAGGTGGTTGATGCTAGAAAGATTTAGTCATTAAACTCTTATACTCCTGACAGAAAAAAATTTCTATTATAAGTAAATTGAATTTTTTCCCTCAATACTTGTGGTCCTAGATGCCAGCCTGTTATTGCGCTCCAGGCCACTATCACTCCAGTCAACCTCAGTTTCGCCCAGTCCCTTCTGTCCATTACAATTCACATCTAAACCAACCACTGCCACAGCCTGCACAGCAGACAGGTGAGTAGAGTTTCTGATGCTATGAATTCTTAGCCATGGGCATTGCTTTTTTCATCATACTTTATTTCAGTCTTTCTATTAAGATACTATGATATTCAGTCTGTCTTGTATCTCAGATATGTACATATATATATGAGTATGCAAACCCATGAGTTTAAAAGAGTGGGCAAATCTTAGCATCCCCCAGAAGATACTGTCAAGTCTATATATATGCTAAAGGGCTGGGAGCCATAATGGGAAGATCCTACTAGGCCACACAGTGTTGAATGGCTGTCAGTCCTCAATGCCATTGCAGTTGAAGCCCTCTTTGCAGCCTGATAATCCACCTACGGTAACAGCCAAATAGAGGCAAGGCAAGGCAAGGCACAAGATATCTTTTGAATGGCTAACCAGAAGCAAAGACCAAAACTACCTTTGACTGAAAATTGTAGCCTAGGGATGGTATTTTGATGTCTTAGTAGGAATGCCTTTAAAAGGAATGATGTTCTTATGCATATTTTCTGTTTTGTTTTTCACTTTGTTGATGTATAATGAAAAGTATTTTTAAATCAAATTACAATCCAATACTAGACATATAAAATATATTAAAACTCAACATACTTTTCAAATTTTTTTCAAGCATTCAGTGAAAACAACTGTGATCTCAGTGTAAAAAAACTATCTTACTGATTTTAATGAACTCATTTCTCTATATGCTTTCCATCTAGATGTGTACTTCTGTCCCAGATGTTTAATGAGGTATTTATCCTGCCTTTCGTAACTCTAGGAGTTGACGTAGAATTTTACTATTGGTTTCTTTAGAGCTTTTTTAGCTGATTATCGCTAGTAAAGGCTCTCAGACTATGTGAATGTGACTCACTGTGGTACTGTAACCTCTGCCTCCACTGAGACAGTTTATTGCTCTTGATATTGTGTTGGAATGCTTAAGGGTTACCACTGTTTCAGGAGAAACATCTCTGCACTGGCCCATCTGATGAGAAGTGTTCTTGCTTCTTCTTGCCAGTACAGTGTCGTCAGTGATCATTGTGACTCACCAAGTTCACCTTGCAGGAGAACTTCCAGAACTTCCTTAATCTGTTACCCTTGCGAGTTGTCTTATACTTAGCATGCAGGTTCTTCCCTGTTTTATATGTTACTAGCTCTGTACTGTACATGTGACAAATGTTCTTCCAAAGGATATTAAGTACAAATATTGGTCATTTTAGCGAAGTCAGAATTTTTTCTCTGTCTCAAATATAACTTCTTTCAGTTTCAGGTTTACCTAAAGTTTAATAATACAGTCTATGTCAAATAACATAGACTAGGTATGTGCTCTCATTTCCAAAGGCTTCAAAAGTTGTTCTTTATACATGAGCACATTGGTTGTCACACTGCTCTTTGACTTTACATACTTCGTTGTTTTATTCTAATAGAAATGATTTTCTGGGCCTCAAGTGACTGCCTTTTCATATTGTTTCCATCTTTATTTTTTTCTTCTGAAGTTATAATGCAGATTATAGCTGATGTCATGAAAATAAAGAAGGAAATTTACCTTCATGAACTCATTTAAATATCTTGTGTGTGACTAATTAACTTAGTTCATTAGTATACCCTATTAATGAGGCAAGCGAAGATTCTTTATTCTGTATTTGTGTGAGCTTATAGTTTTGTTCTTTTCCATGGCAAAATATTTATTCCTGTCCATGGGTAAACTGTCTAGAAAATAAAATCTTTTCATCACAGGTTGGGACTGGTGCGCTAGTACAAACACATCTCGGCAAAAAAATATTACCACTTAATAGAAAACAACTAAAAATGCCTATTTGGGGGCTAAAATGTCTGTTGACATTATGTGTTTATCATCAGGGATATTTTTAATTGTGGGGTTTTCTCTAATGCTAGTTATGACAAGAAGGAAGGAAACAGTTAAGTCAGATTGCATCTGGATAGTGTAGGCACAGAAAAGAGAATCATGCCTTCGAATAGTTTTTGACATTGTGTTTGACTCTTATGAGCCAGTCATAATATAACACTTTATATTAATAACCTGGCCGTGCCCTTTTGGTTATTTTATTTAGTATACTCAACTTGGAGCTTAAGTTAGTTGAATCTCATTCAGTTTGAAGAATAAAAAGGAAATAAATACTCAGAGCATCCTTATCTGAAAGGGAAAGAAATTTTGTTATGCTATTAAGTATAATAGAAAATTTCCCTCTAAAGAAAAGTTCAGCAGTGCCAGTGCCAGCTATTGTGTTGGTAATCGTATTGAACCTTTTTATAGAATTAGTAGGAATTTGAACTCTTTTAAAAGTTATAATCTAAAAGACTGTTTTATAGTGAGCTAATGGTTATGTTTTAATATCAAAACTTACAGAAAAGTGTACAGTTATGTTTGTGTCTTAATAGAAAAGTAAAACATACTGGGACTTGAACATTTTATTATTTTTTTATTTTTTTTTTTACACATAGCAATTTCTCTCTCAGCAATTTACATTTTTGTATGTAAACAATACTTTCTGGGTTTCCTTTTTGGATTTTTTTTATATTTCCCTACATTTCACTATCCCAGTCTGATTAAAATGAGAAATGCTTTGTCACATCCGTTACATTTTTATTTCTTGTCAAACAATACTTGCTTACCCTAGAAAGTGTCAAGAAGAATTTTTTTAACATAAAAAGGTTAAACTAATTATTCCAGCAAATAGTGAAAGCATTGGTAGTGTTGGAACAATTTTTCTTCACCATAGCACAAATGTTTAAATGTTTATACATAAATTTAAAGAAATTTTACCCCAAATTAACAAACCCAATTGAGCCAAGTGTTCTTCTTAGAGCAGATACAGTATGGGCAAAAGAAATACAGGATTTTCTGTAATTTTCTCTTTTGGAGGCAAAGAAGAAGTTAATAAAATATCTCAAGGGTAAAATGCTTTGGATCTTCTATCTGTGTGTGTGTCAGTGGAGCACAATAGTTTTGATCTCCTTGACAATAAACCTCAATCTATTATGGGAACAGAATTGAACTCAGTGCTAACATTACTGCTGAGGAGTGAATGTACTAGTCTTTTGTTATGAATGTGAACCTACTGATCATGGTCATTCAAAACAGAGTTGAGTTTACCCCTGTGAACAAAAAAGAAATTCTGGCTATATATACATTAGGCTTTTTGAACAATGCATTGTATAACATGGAAGAACAACAAAATAAGAGTCAGAATCCTGATGGCCCTTAGTCATTTTAACTGGTGTTAAGCGTATCACTTAAAGCCTCTGGGTTTCAGTTTACCCACTTGCAAAGTAGGAAATTTTACTGTATTGTCTATTGAAGCCTCTGTATACTTTAAAATTCCATGATTCTGTGTCTCACGTGAGTCATTTCTAGTTCAGAATGGTGGAATATTAGAGAATTTGTTTGTAATAGCTTAGCAATTTATTGTCAATAACTGGAGTCATGTAAACAACTGTTTCAAAAGATCTGGTTACTTGCCAGTTATAATAATAGAGATTTATTATCTTAACCTTTTATCATAAAATATACAGTTTGAATACTGTGAAGTACACTACATATAAGGAGTTTGGTAAACTATTAATATTAAGAAACTTTTCCTGCTTGTAGTAATTATAGCAAATATTTTAGGTATATGAAGCCCTGGCTCTTTTCTTTGTAGCTGCTTTATTCTTATGACTCTTTTGAAAAGTTTGCAGCTTCACCATATATGTTTAATATTTTGCAATAATTGGCCTTGTTCCTGAGCTGTTGGATTCGGGGCCGTAGCACTGTCTGAGAGGTTTACATTTCTCACAGTGAACCGGTCTCTTTTTCAGCTGCTTCCTGGCTTCTTTTTACTCAGGTTTCCACTGCTTTTTTGCTTTTTTTTTTTTTTAATGCTGTATTAAGGTATTTACATTTGCTTACATTTTTTCATTAATTGTAATGCCTTTTAAGCATGCCAAACTCATTAGCAGAAGTCAAATATGTCTCTTTCCCTATTGCTACATAACTTTTTAAGGACACTATTATTCATTAAAGCAGGCCATCAAATGGACCTAAGACACCTAAGTGCATTCGAAGCTACTTGAGCTCCTACCAAGGATATAATTCAATTTTTTTTCCAAACTGTGATGTTACTACACACCTGTGGGAACCAAAGTGATTCTGTGATGCTAAATATAATTTTAGCTTTGCAACCAGTTGAAAAATTCAAAAAATATCAATACATTGTATCTTTAGTCTTAGCTTTCCGGATAACTCAGAACCATGTCATTCCAAATTGATTAAGCTTTGTTACCAGCAGACTGTGGTAGGAGCCTGGTGAACCACACTGTAGGAGGAACATTTTAGGATGAACAGTCTTTAAAGTATTCAAAACATTGGCAGCATTGCAAGGCAGAAATTTGAGAGTAACTGGATGTAAAAGACAAGCAAGGGAAAAACATTATTGGGTAAGCAGGGAAGAGGGCTTATTGAGAACAGAGTCAGTTATGTCAAATAGGGACTCAAGGCACAAAAGTCAATAATTTCTTCATTGACAACTTTTGACCCAAGCAATAGGAATTTTGTATTTGTATTACTAGGTGGTGGCCCCTGGCTTTGTTTTTTCATTGATTCTGTGAGCATTTCTTAGTATGACTGTGTGACCAGCACAGATTCAGACATTGTATAATACCTACAAATCCACCTATTTCCCTTTTCCCTTCTCCATTAACCTGCCGCCACTGAAATTGGAGCCAAATATATCTGGTAAGTACCTGTAGATTTCCTTGAGTTGTATAGACTCTTCCATGAGATAGTTATTAAGTAGATGTGAGCTATAACCTTTGTGTGGCTGTTTTTATAGAATTGTTTTTTGTTTGTGTATATGTTTATTTCAGGCACAGGAGTAGGAGAGGAGAGGATGATAGAGGAGAAAGGGTAGTGAAGGTGTGATGGCACCTCTGTCTGATTCCAGATACACCTGCGGGGCTAGCCTTAGTTGAACTTGCCTACCCACTAAAACCATGCCACAGACAGAAGACTGACCAGGATCATAAGATGAGGTTTTGATGATTTGGATACAATTCTTCTAAATTGTCTTGCAGATGCCTAGTTACAAATAAATTTAGATTTAGTAAAATGGCTCATTTGAAAAAAACTGCCTTCACAGTGCTGCTGTTGTACAAGTTCAGTCTTGAAAACATTTAGTAGTATTTTTAATGAAATAACCTTAGATTTATGGGTATTCTGACTAAGCAATTCTTTAATTCTTTTTATTATTTTTCTGATTATGTCTAATCTGTGTTATTAAGAATGCTTTCTGCTGTACAAAAAAAAAAAAAGAATGCTTTCCTTTATCACAAATGCTAGCTCAGGTCACCTATATAAAATAAAACCAGCCTGTTAAAGCTTGTACAATACTTTTCTGCTGAGCACTGCATTTACTTCTTGTTCTCTTCTCTGTTGAAGTGAAAGTTAAAAATAGAATATTCTTTGGAGCCCTCCAGGGAAGTGCCTGAGCCATCAATTTATATTGTCCTAGTTCTCTCAGCTTGCAGAATCGATTGTGCTTTCCTCTGAAAGTGCTAGAAGAAATGGGATAATATTGCAACAATGCAGTTCTTTACCAGGAGAATGGCAGTGTTAAAAAACACCTATGTTGAGATCCAGATGTTTATTCCGTTGTTTGGTGTCACTTACTATTGCCATTGCTTGCTTTACATAATGGAGGCTTTCCCACAATATTGACACAAATGTCTATAAAAGATATCCTGTTTTCCTCTAACTTGCAGGTTAAATTCAGATATATTACAGGAAGAATTTTTTTAATTCTAATATGCTGAAACTTGCTTTTTAACGAAGAAAGAATAATTTATATGGTAGCCAAGTCAGTGATAAACTGAGTGTCAGAATACTGGAAATAACTCTAGTAGCATTTAAAAAACCTAATGGTACTTTTCATTCTCTAGGAATCTACTTCTCCTTCCTAATCCTCAACCTTCTCCCTCTTTTCCAGGTCATTGGATTTTTTTTCTCTTACTTGGCAGTCTTCAAACTATGCTTTTGAAACTATCAGAACTATGTATCCCCTCTTCCTTTTGTCTGAATAATTAGATAAGGAACCTGAATCACAGTGCCACTTCTGTAGGTGCCATTCTGTAACAGTCCATGCTCAGCAGCCTGAAATTCCTTTGTGTGAACAAAGGTTCAGAGGAATTTGTGAGCAACTCAGTTTTTTCAAGATGTAAATTTTATTAAGCAAGTGTATGTAAAGTGAGGCATGCTTGTAATTAAATGATTCTGTTTTATGTTGATAATTATTTTATTAATAATTTTGTCTTACACAGACAATAATAAGATTCTTGCCTTTGATTGGATTAGTAGAATGATGGGTAGGGTGTGTTTTCAGTGCCTTCCAACTGAATATTTCTACTTTTGCTTGTGACTATAATAATTTTAACCAACATAGATTCCACAGTCTTCTTTCATTAAAAAAAAAAAAAAAAAAGTCCAGCAGTCTTTTAGTAACCTTTAATATCCTGCTCTTTAGAGAGCATAATCCAAAAAGGATATACTTTTTAGCCAGTTGGTGTGTTGTGTGTTTGTTATAATTATCAGAATGAGTGGTAAAACATTTCTTTGTGACTTCTGGAAAAAAACTGTTCAGGTACTTGTCCTAATGCTAGTAGAATTTCCCTCATGGGGTACCGGTCATATACAGCATCAAATGTTAAATGACACTTTTAGCTGTGACAGCTTAGAAAGGTTCCTCAGGTCCTGATGGCTTCCTACCCATTGTGGTTCAAACCTGGTGGGTTTTCCTGCCTTGAATGTAAAAAGAATGGAAAGCTACTCAGTAAATGGAAAAAAGCCTTTGTTTCACTTCACCAATGAAACAGAACAGCTCCCCTTGCACACAAGGTGTCCAGGTTAAAGCTGGCATTGCCCCACTGGGTAAAGTCTGACTTCTTGGCAAAGCAACCTAACTTTGTGGAGAAGACAGCCAACATTTTATGAATATTCTGCTAGAGAAATCATCTGTAGACTCATCTGGAATATGGCAATAGGGTATATATATTTCGAGCAAAAGCAGCCTCTGAGGCAAAACAGCCAAGCTAGAAAAACAAACACCACATGTATTCACCATTAAATTGGAACTAATCGACCAACACTTATGTGCACATATGGAAATAACATTAATCGGTAATCAAGCCAGGAGGGAGGGGGAAGGAGGGGATGGGTAAATTCACACCTAATGGGTACGGTGCGCACTCTCTGAGGGATACACACTCTCCGAGAGATGGGCACACTTACAACTTAGACTTAAATGGTACAAAAGCAATTTATGTAACTAAAACGTTTGTACCCCCGTCATAGTCTGAAATAAAAGTAAATTAATTAAATAAAATAAAATAACAGCCAAGCTAAAAACGCAAAGAACATTGGAGATTAACATGGAAATACTTGGGCTGAGAGACATAGAACCATGGAATATGGAACCTGAAATAAATACATCACCATTTGAGCTTCCTCTTGCACTTCCCAGTTGTTTCATACAATTTATATATATAATCTAATTATAATAAGGAAAGGAAGTATAATTCTGAAATACATAGGTCACATAGGTGTCAAACCATACATCTTGGGAGTAGTGGACAAAACAAGTGAAGGAAAATCCCTCCCAGGGAAAAGACTTTGTGGACTGATCATATAAATAAACTCTTACACCTGGTCTTTTTTTAGCTCCCACATTCCTATAACTACCTCCTGGACAAACTACTCAACAGTCTTTCATCTTGATTCCTAGTTTGAATAACAATACTTGTAAATAATCATTAACTCAGATGAACAGAGAGTTTCCTGGTTGATTGAGTTTTATTTACAATAATTCTCTGTTTTCCTGCAATTAAATTTGTCTTACAACTTGGGTATATCAAACTACAGCATAAATCTTCATTAACCAAAATTCTCAGAATATGGAAAGAGGCCAGGTTGTGCTTATTTGATCAATATTACCATAATACTTTTTCTACTTCAACATTTGTCTCTGAGAAAAGTAAATTTTAGAATCAGACAGCTGTGTGCAGTGCCCAGCTACATACTTACAAGCTGTTGACCTTGGACAAGGTATGAACCTCTCTGTGCCTTTGTTTTCTCATCTGAAAAATGGAGATAATAATTTTACCTATTTCATAAGATTGTGAGCACTAAATGAGTTAACTTACATAAAGTATGCAGTGCCTGAATTCTAATAAATGTTGTATGAGTGTTAGCTATTAATATTACCTTGTGGTGCCATTGAAGCAGTGATAATTATAAGGTATTTTAAATGAAAAGGCATAGAAATTTTGGGCTGCATTCCAGGCCAGACACAGGGAGCTGACATAATTTGTCCTAAAATATTTAGTCTTTTGCCTTTTTAGCTTCTTGACACATGCCTTCATCTTGAAAGTACAGCAGAGATCAGTTGAGTTCTTTTTTCATCCTTTGATTGTTAAACTTGAGGTATAAGTATGTTTTAAGAAAATTACTTAAGTACTTCCTTCCCATAGACTGTAAAATCTCTATTAATCAGGTATGGAAACATTACATGGAAAAAGGCTTTGAAACAGTCCATGTCATATAATCTCATTTCTGTAAATAAAGTAAATGAGTATATATGTTGCTCTCTTCATAGAAAATGAGGCTAGCCATATATACAACATGTAAATGGTAATTATCTATAAGTAATTATTTTTGCCACAGTGGCTTTTTCTTTCTTTGTGTTTTCCAGATTTGCTACCATGAAAATCTTTTTTATGATCAAATAAGGTTTTTTGAAAAGGTGTTTTTAATGTCCACGTTTTTAGAAATATTCTAATAATACCTTCATTTCAAGCTTTATATCAATATTAGATATAAATTGAAACAATTTTGTATTCTTCCTTATCAAGTAAGCACTTTTAGGTTAATTACATGAGATCTGTGATTCACTTGTATAATTTTCCAGGAGACATTTTACGAGTGATCCATGAATTCCAGACTGATGTGATTTGTATTCATGGAATTTAAGTGTTTTAATGAAAAGGTGATTAAATGTATTTAACCTTCTAAACTAATCTTACCTTAAAATTTAAATTCAGCTTTTCTTACGAGAAACCATTCTCTAAATGTGAACCGTGAGAAACTGGCCATTCTTAGCCTGTCAGCACATAGTAAGCTTCTGGTTTTGTGTAGAAGCATATATTATTTTGGTTCCATTCTGTTAAGAATAAGTTTTTCCCTGTTGTTTACTCGCTAAGTATATATATTAACTGCTTACTTTTTGGCTTAGCTGTGTGATAGTTGACGTGTGGGTTGTTTTAAAGGGGAGGGGTGACTGTTAAAATTTCTTCCTTTACTTTTAAAAAGCATACCATTTACATTTTTTTTTTTTTTTGAGACGGAGTCTCACTCTGTTGCCGGGGCTAGAGTACCGTTGCATCAGCCTAACTCACAGCAACCTCAAACTCCTGGGCTCAAGCAATCCTTCTGCCTCACCCTCCCGAGTAGCTGGGACTACAGGCATGCGCCACCATGCCCGGCTAATTTTTTTTTTCTATATATTTTTAGTTGTCCCATTAATTTCTTTCTATTTTTAGTAGAGACGGGGTCTCACTCTTGCTCAGGCTGGTCTCGAATTCCTGGGCTCAAACAATCCGCCCACCTTGGCCTCCCAGAGTGCTAGGATTACAGGCGTGAGCCACCGCGCCCGGCCCATTTGCATTTTTTTAAGGCATACACAAACAACAAGAGAACAGCTGGCAAGAAAACATCGATATTACCTGTAGAGTTTCATGATATGTGGTATAAGGAAATGGACAAAATCATGAAGGGATTAATAAGAGAGCTTATTAGGGAAGGTATTTTCTTTTAAAGTGCTTGGCATTCTTATTTTTAATAGCTCCCCTATTGTTCAGGGACACATTCCTAGTTTATTTATGTTACTTGTGAAGGAAGTGCTAATGTTAATGTTTTTTCTACTTTCACGGTCTTTAAAATGTAGAACTTCCTGGTAGTTTTCATCCCCTTTCCACTTGTAAAACCTTTGGTTCTCCACCGGTATTCTATTCTACCTTCATCTTTGACTTTTCACCCCACATACCTTGTCCAGACACTCCTAACTATTCCCTACTCCTCAAACATATTATTCATTTTTTACTTTTTCCAGGCCTTTGCTTTTTACTGGAATGTTCTTTTCCTTTTTCTTTAAGTCCAAGCTCAAATATCACCGCCTCCATGAATATCAGTCAGAATTAATTTCTCCCTCTCCACTTATACTCTTATCTTCATATGGTATCATGGCTAAGAATGCCTTATTTCAAAGGCAAGGACCATGTCATACCCATCTTTATATAGCCCAGATGGCATATCCTGGGCTCACAGCATCCTTTTTACTACCCTCTGTAACAAATGACCAGATGCTAGGATCGCATGTTTTAGAGTTTTAGATTTCATGTCGTCACATTTTCAAAATGTGCGTGGTGTTTGTGTATGTGTATGGCAATTAGTAGACATGGACATTAATGGAGGTTAGATGCATTAAGGAATCTAAAATACCATTGGGAATTTAATGATGCAAATTCCATGATGTAATGTCCAAGTGACCCTACATTAAACCACTGTGACATGGTTTCTGTAGCTATTTACTGAAAGCATTCTGTCTCAGACCTTTTATCATAAGAGAGAATTTTAGGCAGGAGACCTCCAAGATGAGTCTCCAAAAATAGGTAAATGTAGGTAAATAAAAAATTCAGAACTACATTTGGACATGAATTGGCTTTGTTTTTTATAAAGCTTTCAAGGCAACCTATAACCTTGCATATGTTTGAATAAACTGTAAAAGATATGTAAAACATTTAAGTTTCTTAAGGGGATGTGACTGTTTAAGTCAAAAGTATTTTAAGTCAGATTATATTACAGTGAATTCTGCCAGATACCCATAGTTTGTTTGTTTTCATCTCAGTAGACTATAATTCTGCCAAGACTGTTTTAAGAAATTATTATCCCAGTCTATGGTAGAGCCCAAATTCTGATGCTGTAATAGATGCATGCGCATGTGGTGTGTGTGTGTGTGTGTGTGTGTGTGTGTGTGTGCGTGTCTGTGTTGAGAGGTGTCACTTCCAACACAAGAAAATGTCTCATGTTCAAATCCCATTTCCATTCCTATCCTTTATCTTCCTATGGGTGGGAATTTGTCAGTGTATATTTTGATGGTGTTTGGGATTTGGGGTGTGAATTTGAAACAGTTGTCATTTGATGAACTGAAAGGGTCGAATGTTAATTGTTACACTAAAAAGCAAGAAAGAAATTTCTTCTGCTCTCTTCCTTTACATGCCTAAAAGTTCAAGTAATACAGGAAATTCACAGGGGAGAAAGTTTTAGCGAACAGCATATTATCAATCACTGTATTACAGATAAGGACTAGATTATACATTTTTTGTACAAATTTAGATTGGTGGGAAGTCATTTGAAACATGGCCATAAAGCACTGTTGCCATAGAAATAACATCATTTTACAAAAACCTTCACTGTTAAAGAATTTACAGTGACCGCGTTTTTACTTTGTTGTTGTTAATATGTCGCTTGGTTATCAGATATACTTTGTATTTGTATTTTTAGAGAAAGTTGGTGCTAGATTTCATTCAATTATTTAGTCCTTGAGCAGAATCATTACACTAAGAATACCAGACAACCACGATGATACTGTTGTCTATAATCAATACTTGAAATTGTAGTTTTTGTTGCTTTAGGGATTAATGAAGATGCAAATGAAAAATGGCTATTTATAAGATAGCAAAATATATTTATGTTGTTATCAGGCAAATAATTTCATTGCCCTTTATCTGTTGATGTTTGTATAAGCAGTGCTGTAGTTCAGTTTATTTTTATAAAAACTTTTTCAATGCCCTAAAGCTAGATGATTATTTTTACCTGTTTTTTTAAGGAGAGAATTTGTGGTAGCTTCTAGTAATTTACATGAATGTTGAGCTCATTAGTGTACCTAAAGGAATTCTCTTAGGATCAGAACACAAAATACAGTCCATATTCACTACTCAGAGCTTATCATTGTAGATTCTTATTTAAATAAATAAGTTCGCTTGATAAAGGTAAATTTATACACTTAATTTACTATTTAAATTATCAATAGGGCCTTTAGCTTAGGGACAGTTGTCCCTTAGGAAATAATATAAAAAATTACTAAATAACTCAATTTGCCTTGTATCTTTGACACATTCCTAATATAAGGAGTCATATCTTAGTGTGATTTTTCAAACATGCAATCTATCTATAAAAGTGATTCTCTTCCCCCACCTCTTTTTCTTGAGGGCAAGTTTCACGAGCATCCAGCCTTTGCAGTTGCACAGGGCCCATGCCTGTGCTAATGTGCTTCTGCTGCCAACTTGAAATGCTTAATAATTTTTTAACAAGGGTCCCTACGTATTTTTCTTTTGCCCTGGGCCCCACATATCATGTAGCCAGTCATGCTCCCCAGAAACTAGTTGTCATAACAGATTGTAAAACACGCTGAATAATAATTTCCTGTGTTAACTAAATGTGCAACCCTTTAACTTTCCTTAACTGTAGAAGAAATATTTGTACGTAGATTTTGTTTGAATGTATTTTAGAGGGGGGAAGTTAAGTGTAGCTGACATGGGTTACCTAACTACATAGTAAACTTTTTGAATGTTATCTAAGTGTTTGGGGGATTTGCCCTTTAATCAAAATTCTGTCATTTTAGAACATGAAAGTACTTGTTTAAAATTTTTTAAAAATTTTATTAGATGAAATAAATTCAAAGCAGGATTTAACTCATTGTGCTATTACAGGTTATCAAGTTATGCCCAACCAGCAGCAAAACTACCAAGGAATAGTTGGAGTTCAGCAACCCCAGAGTCAGAACCTAGTCAGTGGCCAACCCAATAGCATTGGAAATCAGATTCAAGGAGTAGTCATCCCCTATCCCACAGTGCCATCATATCAGGTATGTTGTCTCTTTTATCTACTTTGGGTAGAGATAATTTTGAATAAATTAAACGTATGACTACCATATGTCTTTTATGTTCTTTTAATACAGGGAAAATACTTCTGTAATATGCAACTTTATAGTCTTAGCAGTTATATTAATCATAACAGCTTTGTTTTATCCTCATTTTATTGCTTTATTCATTCACTTCATTAATATTTAGAATATCTGAACCACATTGATTTTGGCAATTAAGTTTTGTCTGGCATTGTCTGTAGTTCCAGTGATACATGGATATAAGCAAGTGTCTTACTCTATTCTTCAGCTCCTTAGAAAGTCTTCATTGGCAGGAAAGAGAAGAATAGAAAGAAAAATAGAGGTGGGGGGATAGGCATTTGAAATAGTGAATTATTATAGTATAGATCATAAATCATTATTTATAGAATAGGGAAGTATGTACAGTTTCTCATGATGGGAATGATTTTTTTCCCCTCATCTCAATCCCAGAAAGGGGTGATATGTCATGTATCTAAAATGTCGTAGGTTTTAATTTATAGTTCTAAAGTAGAAATACCTATTATTTCATAAATAAGCAGATGTCTTCAGTATAATAGGACACATTTTCGGAATTCGTTTTACCTTCTTTCGTCTTTATGGAATAACTTATAAGTGGGTTCATTTTATAGCCTCATGGTTTTTCATAGCTGAGTCTAATTTTAAGAACTCCAAAGACCATTTTCATTTATCTTAACAAGGAAAAAATAATCTAGTTGGGAATATAAAATGCATATGTATTTTATCTAGGGACACATAAACAAATTGGTGGTAGTATACAGACCAGTAACTGAGAGGATCATGAAATAAAGCAATGAATAGGTTAGGTACTTGATACTGAAAGCTTCTGGGAAGCGAGAAACCTTTAGCTCTTAAAAGAAAATTATGGGCATAAATTCGTTAAGAAGACATTCTGGATATAAGCAAAGGTGCAAGCATATTCCATATAGTTCCAGAATATTCAAATTAAAATGTGGAATCATGAAGTGTTATTGATCATTAAGAGTATGGCCCATTTTTGAAGCCTCTTAATAATAGAAAGCATCTACAAAAAAAGAAAAGATACGTCATGAAGCTGGGCTTTGGTCTTTCCTTTCTCTCATATCCCCCATGTTTTTTACTCCTTATCCTCCATGCTTAAACCTAGGCTCTTGAGCCCGCCCTTCCTGTTTCCCCCATAGCTAAACATTAGAATCATCACTCCCTTCTCAAAGATCCTGGTCATGCTGTCTAATCCAATATGTTGAAACTCTGTTAGATGCCCAGGCACTGTGCTGGGTGCTAAAGATTTAGTTAAGTAAAATCTGCCTTTGATCTTTAAGGGCTCACAGTCTAGTCAGAGAAATGTCATTTTTAAATAAATTATAGCCTTATTAGTATAGTCTTTTTTAATGGAGCTGGATATTGAAAGTATTCCAGAGATAAGATAAGATAGTTATAATTTCTATAGCATACATTTTTACAAGTTAAAATTATTTTCTCATAGTATTTCATGTAATCCTCACATTGAGTGAATAATTGTAGGAAGTGTTGCTCTGACCAGCAATGAATGACTTTCCTGCTTTATAGTATGCTCCATATCATATTTGGTAGACAAGCTGGGTAGTGATAAACTGTCATCTAAAAAATAAGCCAGAAAAGTCATCTGTCCTTAGTAGTGAATTCTGTGGCTGTATATTCTCAAGTAATAGCCACTCTCTCGTTTTTGGTGCTTCATATTTTTTTCTTTACCTGGTTATAAATTTATTCCAATAGTTTAAGTCATCTAGATTGAGCTATGTCATTTGTCCCAGATCTGCCTTGCATATATATTAACTTAGATACACACAGATATAATAATCTCAGAAAGTTACACTGCCTTAGTAGACAAAAAGTCTGAAATATGTTGTATTGTACAGACTTAGATTAATCAGATCAGTAATTTTCTATTTGAGATAAATTAGCCAAAGAGAAAGTAATTAAGAGACCACTGTAATTTTGAGAGGACTAGTGCATTTCAGAAACATATAGGCAAGACTTTTAAATCGCAGAGCTAAGTATGGAGAATAGGGAAATGGTTAAAGAACTGAGGCTCTGGAGCCAGAGGGCATGGTTTTGAATCCTTACTTTCCTACTTACTAGCCATGCAATCTTAGGCAAGTTACTTAACCTCAATTTACTCATCTGTGAATCAGAGATGATAAAAGTACCTTCTTAAGTTGTTAGGAAACCTTAATTAGATAATACACCGAAAGCACTTAGAACAGAACCTGATACATGTTACTAAGTACTCAGTAATATTACCCCTCATTATCATTACTGTTGCTAACATCATCTTCATCGGCACAAGTTTTTATATTGGCTTTATTTTTTAAAATCATTATAATCCAACTCTAATATTGTGGCACATTTGTAAATTAAGAGCCCTTTATGCCTACGTGATTTCTATTTCAGAAACTGTAGAAACTAGAGAATTGAAGGGTCCATTATGTCCATGTAGTTTCATGTAGACAATAAAACAATTAAAAGAGTCATTCACTGAATGCCTGCTGTACTAGATCCTTTAGATGTGCTATCTCATAATGGAGATAATACCTCCTCTGTAATGGAGATGTTGTTTTCATTTTTTTCAGATAAGGAACTGAAGGGCCTCAGAATAGTTATATCATTTGCCCAATGTCACATAGTAAGGTGACAGAGCTGCTATCACATCTAGATACCTTAAGCTGCCAAGCTCTCACTGTCTCTGATCCATTATACCTCACTGATGCCCTGCCTGAGTCTTTTGTTTTTTGTTTTTTGTTTTTTGAGACAGTCTCACTCTGTTGCCGGGCTGGAGTGCCATGGTGTCAGCCTAGCTCACAGCAACTTCAAACTCCTGGGCTCAAGCAATCCTTCTGCCTCAGCCTCCCGAGCAGCTGGGACTACAGGCATGTGCCACCATGCCCGGCTAATTTTTTCTGTATATTTTTAGTTGTCCAGTTAATTTCTTTCCATTTTTTAGGAGAGACAGGGGGGTCTCACTCTTGCTCAGGCTGCTCTCGAACTCCTGATCTCTAGCGATCCTCCTGCCTCGGCCTCCCAAAGTGCTAGGATTACAGGCGTGAGGCACCGCGCCCAGCCGCTGCTTGAGTCTTAACTTAGCCCTCCCTGAGGTAAATGGTGTTACTTTTTCCATGTCAGATGGTCATCCTTATGCAGAAAGTTTGTTTTTTCAAAATGACTTACTTAGGTATGTATGTCATATCTTTTCATAATCTAATGCATCTAGCCTTCAGTGTGTTTAGTTGGTAAATCCTAGCTAAAAACAACAGCTGGCTCAAGGGAACATAGAAATAAAGTGATAGCGCTGTAGCTAACTTATCAGGAAACCCTTTCTGCAGTATTAGCTTATCCCTAAGTGCTGGTGCTTTAAAAGTTAATGGAGGCTGGACACATGAACATTTGCAAGTCTTTGAAAAACGTTTTTACTTTAAATTGTCTTTCAAATTTTAGGTTTCACTGCCTCAAGGTTCTCAAGGAATTGCCCATCAGACTTATCAACAGCCTGTTATGTTCCCGAATCAGTCTAATCAAGGATCTGTGCCCACAGCAGGAATGCCCGTTTACTATAGTGTCATTCCATCTAGCCAACAAAATAATTTAAGGTGAGTATTCTAAGAAACCTAATCCTCTAGCTTCTAATTGTTTACCAGGATTGTGGTCTGTTGCTAGTTTTAAAGTTGACTAAGGGGCATTACCTGAGATCATTCTCTAATGTAGCCTAGAAAAACAGTCTATTTTTTAAATATTTATTTTAGCAAAATCAGTATAAGCAAAGCATTCGCTGTGTAAACTAAAGAAGAGTCAAATCTCTCTTCGGCCTACAATTTAGGCCAATCTCCTCTTACTCACCCAAATGGAGTAATAGTTGGCCATTGGCCATTGGAGATTAGAGTGTTTATTTGTTGATAGTTAAGATTTTTGTTGGAGTCTAGAGAGATTGTATTCCCTGTGCATAACCTTAGCAGCAAAATATCCTGCTGGAATTTTTCAGGCTCTGGGGAGCTTGTTTTTCATCAGTAGGGGAGGGAGGCTTATAAGGAAAGTAAATGACAAGTCGCTTAGCTCTACATTAAAGCAAGTCATGAAGTATTCCATCAGCTTCCTAAATGTGGAAGAGCAGAAGCTTCTCTGACAAGCCTAATGTGTTGAAAATATTATACTTCCCTTCAATTGGATCCGTTTAGTCCATTGTTCAGAATGTTTTACAAAGCCATTCATTTATTCTCATGACATTCCTCTGAAGTTGCTTGTCACCCAGTTATGGTTACAGATGGCATTTGGGGGTGAAAAAAGGATTGATACACCTTGTTGTATTGGAATCTGCTTTAAAGATGGGAGCTTGGTTCTGATTTTCTTTGTTGTCAGACCTCCCTACCCCGCCAGAGAAATTCTCACATTTCCCCTCTCTTTCCCTCTGTGGCTGCCAATTTTTCGGCAGAGGGGCATGTGTTCGAAGAGACCCAGGCTTTTTAAATGGCAAATTCATTGGGAATCTCACAGGCAACTTTGTAAATTTATATAATTTTGAGGCCCTGCTCTTTTGAGGTAGAGCTATTATGTGATAAAAATAGAAATGCGTGCTGAGTTAAATTTCGCATTTGTTGTGTGAGTTTAAATTCTACAAATAAGGAGAAATACTCTCAATCTGAGGCTCTTTTCCTTGTATATGTAAGTTTGGGATCTAGAATGCCAAGTCAGTTTCTGAATTGCCAATTAGAGGCATAATTCTATGTGCTAATATAAGTGAAATGAAGGGTAAGAAAATTGCCAAATTATCTGCTTTTTAAGCCAAAGTTTAACCTTTTGTTTATCAGAGAAAATTACCAAAGTCATTGTTCCTATGCAGAGCAGAGGCTGAGAGAAGTAGGTACTAAGTTACCTCTGTAGGCCTACATACTGGGAAGAGGCTCTTTCATGAAGGAAGGGGATCAAACCTGTAAGAACCTGTAAATGGCTTAGGGTTTAACACTTTCCCATGTCAGTTATATTTGTCAATCCCTTGAAACAAAAAAGATTTTGTATGCTTGATTTCTGAGGGAGCTGGCCCTAGGAGTGTGGATACAGGTGAGAGAGCACAATTGTGTACCTGCCTCTACAGTCAGCCTTATTTTAAGCATGATGGTAGAATCCAAAAGCTGTGAAGTGGATGCTGATGTGACTATACTTTGGAAAAACTATAGATTTAGTCCCTCAGCCTGTTTCTGCAAAGAAGATAAAAATTTGGAGAGCTAGCCTTGGCCTAGCCTGGAGCATAGCAGTTAAAAGATAGATGAGGTTCCCCAAAAACCTCCAAAACAAATCTTGATAAAGAGTCTTTGGAATTACAGCTTAAGGCCGGGACACAAATGAGGCAGATAAACTTAAATTAAGGTAGTTGTAAATTGGCAGTAGAATTGGTCACCATGTAGCAAACTGGCATTGAGCTATATTCCAACTATAGATTACCAATGTGTGAGAAATGAAATGGGTTGTACCTAAGGTAGGGAATGTGTGTTCTGTCAGACTTGTATCCTGGTACCTTTTGGACTAGTTACTTGGTAGGAAGTCAAGTCGTGTACAGAATTAAGGATCCCTTTGGGTGAAAAAAAATTTGTAATTAACCAATGGCACTTTTCAAAATTTAACAGCAGTCTTTACAGAAAATCTCATTTCTGCTTCTGGTCAATATTTAATAGACAAATCACCATAATATGAAATATTTCAGCACTTGGAACCATCACTTAAAAAACTGACCATTGGCCAGGCGCGGTGGCTCATGCCTGTTGTAATCCTAGCACTCTGGGAAGCTGAGGCGGGAGGATGGCTTGAGGTCAGGAGTTCGAGACCAGCCTAAGCAAGAGCGAGACCCCCGTCTGTACTAAAAAATAGAAAGAAATTAGCTGGACAACTAAAACTATATAGAAAAAATTAGCCAGGCATGGTGGCACATGCTTATAGTCCCAGCTACTCAGGAGGCTGAGGCAGGAGGATTGCTTGAGCCCAGGAGTTTGAGGTTGCTGTGAGCCAGGCTGATGCCACGGCACTCTAGCCCGGGCAACAGAGCGAGACTCTGTCTCCAAACAAGCAAACAAAAAAAAATCAACTATTGGTATTTTTAATTTTTTAATCAGATAATTGAATTACCATCTAAGAGCTAATATATTGAGGCCATTCCTTCATAAATCTGGATTTAGTAGCTTATATAAATTATATTTTATCTTTCTCATTTTAGTTCAATTACATGAAAAGCAAAAGGTTGTTCTGAATACTCAAGGCACCTAGAACTAGGGTCTGGCACAGAGTAGGAGCTTGGTATATCCATACCGAATGGACATATTTCTTAAATAGCAAAGGCCAGCTTGCACATATGTATATTACATATATATCATCAATTATTGGCCTTCATTTTGTTTCCATAACCTATACACTTTTTAAATTTTTCCTCAGTGTTTTTTAAAATTACGAAATAAATAATGCTGTTTACGTAAGTGCAGCAATACAAAGATGAGTAAAAGGAAAGCTAATCATCATGCCCCACTCTGCCCCCAAATCTCCTGGTCACCAGCATTCACACCCTAGTGTGTGTTCTATCACCTTGGCCTCCTGCCTGTACAAACAATGCACATATAAATATACATACATATACACATACATAGGAATTGGGTGGTAGGGTTTAGTGAAATACATATTGTCTTACATTTTTCCTTGAACTTATTGTGTATATCAGATTAGTAAATATTAGTCTAAAATATTGTGTTTGTATTTCTAATTTCTTGATAAGCATAATTTTATCTAAATGGCATCATGTCATACAGGCAGTTTCTTGTTGTTCTAACCTCCCTTCTCTCTGCATCCCTGCCACCTGGACCATCTTCCAGGTACACACATGCTGGGTAACCCATGTTTCTATCCTGGTTTGTATCTTTCCTCACTTTTCTCCTTATACTTAATCATATACTAACACAGATATGTGCAAACGTGAGAGAGATTGATTAGCACACACACACATGCACAGGAAATTGAGTTTATAAAGTTTTGAATATAAAATGTCTATAACTTGGTTTTGCTTTTTTAATATAACCACTTTTATATGTCTGAGATGTGGTGAGAGAATTTAATCCATTCACGTTGAATATTACAATTGAAATACTGGATTTTTTTTCTGCCAGCCTGCCTACATTTGTTTCTTTACTTTACCACACTGTACTTGTAACTGCATGACTGCATAGTCAGTCTTCTGTTGTTTCCTCAGATAAATATCTGAGTAATTTCTCCCAATATATGCTACTCCTTGAGGCTCTTCATCATGGAATCTCACTCATCTGATATCAAGACATGAGTTGGTCTAAAGCTAATTTTTCAGCTACACCATTAGGCATTAGTTATTGGGTAGCATGATGTGGTTAGAACCAACATGGGCTTTGGATTCAAACAAACCTGCCCTTCAGCCGATCTGACCTTAGGCAAGTTACTTAGTTTTTTTGTACCTTGGTTTTCTTATTTGTAAGATAGGAATAATACCTTACAGGACTGGTGTAAGGAATTATGTGTCCAGAACTTTGTGTATTGAAATCACAAATTTGCAAGCCATATATCTGATATTCAAAGTATATAAGGAACTCCTACAATTCAATAGCAGAAAAATAAGTAACCAGACAAAAAAAATGGGCAAAGGACTTGAATAGAAATTTCTCCAAAGAAGACATGTAAATGGCCAACAGGTAGATGAAAAGATGCTGGACATCACTAATAATTAGAGGAATGCAAATGAAAACCACAATGAGATGTCAGTTCACACCTGCTAGAATGGCTGTTGTCAAAAAAAAAAAAAAAAAGCAAAAGATAGTAAGTATTGGCAAGGATGTGGAGAAAAGGAACCCTTGTATACTATGGGTGGCAATGTAAAATGGTGTAGCCACTAAGGAAAACAGTATAGGGATTGCTCAAAAAATTAGAATTGTCATTGGATCCAGCAATCCTAAATACTTTGGGGTATGTACCCAGGATAATTGAAATCATGATCTCGAGATATATGCGCTCCCGTGTTCATGCAGCATTATTCACAATAGCCAAGAAGTAGAAACAACCTAAATGTCCATTGATGGATGAAGGGATAAAGAAAATGTGGTGTACATATATTACAGTGGGACATTATTCAGCCTTTAAAAAGAAGGAAATCCTGCAATACGTAACAACATGATGAACTTGAGGACATTATGCTAAGTGAAATATGCCGGTCACAGATGCACAAATACTCCCTTATTCCATTTGTGTGAGGTATCTAAAATAGTCAAACTCTATCATTTCTTGGCCTTTTGGCTAAGATCAAGTGTAAAAGAGTCAAACTCATTGAAGCAGAGAGTAGAGTGGCAGTTGCCGGCAGCTGGGAAGAAGAGGAAATGGGGAGTACTATTCAGTGCATATAAAGTTTCATTTATGCAAGATGAGTAAGTTCTAGACATCTGTACAACATTGTGCCCATAGTTAGTGATACTTAACAAATTTTGTTAAGAGGGTACATCTCATGTTAATTATTCTTACCACAATAAAAAAAATAGTGTATTCAAGGAATTTGTGACATCCGTTTTAATAGTTCATATCCCTTTAGTACTTACCTTGTTCTGTGCTCAGTTCTGGATCACTGTGGTGACTGGACACTTCATGAAAGCTGGAAGAAACCATAAAATATCATTAGTTTATTCTTAAAGCAACAAATACTATTTTGGTTGGTATTACCCCCAATTAGACTAAAAATAGTAAGATGTGGCCGGGCGCGGTGGCTCACGCCTGTAATCCTAGCACTCTGGGAGGCCGAGGTGGGCGGATCGTTCTGAGCTCAGGAGTTCGAGACCAGCCTGTGCAAGAGCGAGACCCCGCCTCTACCAAAAATAGAAAGAAAATTAATTGGACAGCTAAAAATATATATATATAGAAAAAATTAGCCGGGCATGGTGGCACATGCCTGTAGTCCCAGCTACTCGGGAGGCTGAGACAGTAGGATTGCTTGAGCCCAGGAGTTTGAGGTTGCTGTGAGCTAGGCTGACGCCAGGGCACTCGCCCCAGGCAAGAGAGTGAGACTCCGTCTCAAAAAAAAAAAAAAAAATAGTAAGATGTGAATTTCTTTAGTGTAACTGTTTTCTTTTCTGATTTACCTGTGTTCTCTATGTAATCTGAATCAACATCATTGTTTTTTTCTGGTGCGCCAAACCAATACTTCTTCAAAGACACTACCTTTTTTGGATTTTAAAAAAATGTGTCTTTTTGTTGACCTCACTGAATTTGAAGTCTACGTGTTTACAAAATCACTCAGCTGAGAAATGAAAAATACATCACATTAATTCTTCACAGTTACATAAAGAAAAGTATGTATAGCAGATCATCATTATTTGTGGATTTTGTATTTGCAGATTTGCCTATTTGTTAAAATTTATTTATAACTCTAAAATTTATACCTGCAGCACTTTCTTGTTCATTTGTGCACATGATCAGAGTGGCAAAAAATTTGAGACAGACACGTTCCCACCTGAGGTCAAACAGGACCCTCTGCTTCCCTAGTTCAGTTCTCATATTGTAACCAAGTATCCTTTTCACGGTCTTATTTAACTTTGTTCACATTTTTGTGCTGTTTGTTCAAAATGGCCCTCTAGCATAATGCTGAATTTCTGTCTTGTGTTCCCAAGCACAAGAAGGCTCTGGTGTGTGTGTTCCAGGTCTTATATTACTATTGGCCATCAGTTCATTGTTAATGGACTCAACAATAGGGTGCATCCAGAAAAGGGAAGAGAAAATTCACAGACGTTTATGTGAGGGCACTCTGGAAAGTGCTAAAGTAACATCCAGAATGTATGATGAGGTTATGGAGAAAAGATGGAGAAGTGGCTAAATTTGTGGATTCATGTGATGACTACTGAGTTTTCAAAAAGCATAGTGGACAGCATTGTTAAGAGACTGAGGCCAAAGAAATGTACACTCATATTACCAAAGATCAGGAAAATGTTAAACACTTCTCAAATAGTGTTTTATTATCAAGAAATACTGCATATAATTAGTTATAGGAAATATATATTAATGATATATCTTTAAAGAGATACATACATAAAAGGGTTATATATTGATCAGTTGGCAAAATATTGATTTGAGGCTTACAGGAACCTAACTCTGTATTTCCCCTAGGGGCAATGGCTCAGTATTTGCTCCTTCAATGTATGTGCAACTCTATAGAGTGTAACTGCTGCAAATACCAAGAATTGATTGAATTTTGTGTCTGACACTGTGTTAGGCACTATAAAGGTATGCAGAATGCATTAACAATATTAGAGTTCATATTGTTACTGGGTTTTAGTCATTTCCATAGCTAAAGCCTGCTAAATCTTACTAAAGCATGGTGTTCGAGTGAAAGGGATAACATTTGTAAGCCTTTATTTTTCAGAACACTAAAATGTTTGCTTATCTCTCTAATGCCAGACTCAATCCAGCATGAAAATACATATTTAAATATATTTATGTATGGAAGAAAGATGGGACATAGTCTTGTCCTTAGGTAGCTACAGTTTTTATGGGAAGCTAAATTTGTGAATATGAAACAGAAAATAATGCAAGATGAATATAAGGAAGGGCTAATTTGAAAGTAATAAGGAACAAAATATATGTCTAGACACTAAGCAGTTTTCTAACCTGATGGTATGTAACCTTAGCATTAGAATATGAGCCCTACTGACCTGGTCAACATTTTCTTTACCTTCAGATTTATTTATTCCTTCTAAAATGGTGCTTTTACTACAGAAAGCTTAGAAATGCAAATGAAACTTTTCTTCCAAATTTTTTTCTGCCCCAAATTTTTACATTTCTAGAACCTTATTTGTCTTCACAGTGTCCTTCTAAAAAGGATAAGAATATGTGTTTATTTTTGGTTTATATGTAGATACTATGAAACACAGAAAAGGTTAACCATAGAATTGTACCTGATGGCCTGAACTCTTAATTTCTTGATTTCTAGCACCCTGCCTTATTGATATAGCATCTAAAAGTAATTCTTAATCTTGGGAGCATGTTATAATGGCCTGTGGAGCTCTTAAAACATACCAGTCATGGGTCAGGTGTGGTGGCTCATGCCTGTAATCCCAGCACTTTGGGAGTCCAGGGCGGAAGGATTACTTGAGGTCAGGAGTTCAAGACCAGCCTGGGCAACATAACAAGACCCCTATCTCTACAAAAAAATACCTTAGACAGGCATGGTGGTGTGCACCTCTAGTCCCAGCTACTTGGAGGCTGAGGCAGGAGGATCACTTAAGTCTAAGAGTTCAAGGTTACAGTAAGATATGATCATGCCAGTGCACTTCAGCCTAGGTGACTGAGTGAGACCCTGTCTCTTAAAAAAAAAAAAGTCATATCCCCAGCCCTATATATTCTGATTTAATTAGTCTGGGCCTGATCTCTTAAGCCTGAACATCATTATTTTTTAACAACCTCCAGGTGATCCTAATGGGCACCAAGCACCTAATGGGACCTACACTGACCAGCCCTCTAGTTTTGTTTTCATCCATGACTTCAGCTGTCCATAAGTAGCAATAGCCCGGTAATACTTGACACATTTGGAGAAAAGTCATCATGTCTGTC
Organism: Indri indri; assembly: GCA_004363605.1. Classification (NCBI taxonomy): domain Eukaryota; kingdom Metazoa; phylum Chordata; class Mammalia; order Primates; family Indriidae; genus Indri; species Indri indri. The sequence goes on along the minus strand of RJWJ010008357.1, from coordinate 23,927 downwards.
ACTGTTAATTAAATTTTCATCCAAAACCCAATGTTCCGATACAAAACAGTGTAGATTACTATATATCAACAAGTTAATAAATCTCTATATGTTAGGTGAAAAGATTATCTTAAACTCTAAGCTACAGGGTCCTAATCTAAACGGCCTTATGTTTTAGATACTAAATGGATTGTAATAGTCTTCACTCCATTATAAGATTATAAGAAATAAGAACACTAAGTGAGCCTTTGTTCTGAAAAAACGTCTTACTTAGCTTGGGTTGCTTAGCAACTTCGTTTTCTCGCAGAGGCTCCTGTGTAGAAAAGTAGAATTTGAATTATTTTTACTTTCAGTGCACCTTTCAGTTATCACTGAGGCAACTTTGTGTTTGGATTAGATTGTGTTGTTATGTATCACTATGAAGACTGAGCACGGCCTGATATAAGTCACATGTCCTGTCACTTTCAGCAAGCAATGTACTGGTCAGGGATACTAGTTTTACAACAACTCATAATGAGATTTTTCTGTCTTTATGATGGAGAGAAAATTAGTTTGATACCTGCAGTCTTCAAAAGTGGCAAATGAGTTGGGTATCTTCAAAACACTCTCATTTTTAGTGGTTTTTCTCCTATTTTACCTTTCATTTTCCCCATTTTTATCTTGAAACTCAAAAGGATAATATACCTTTATCTTTGATCTGTAATCTTAAAGGGCTAACATACATAGAGAGGAACTTCAGAGACTGTAACCTTTATTTTTGGAACTCTTTAAAAAAAGTATTTCACAGAATCTTTATGAAATTATGAAATGGAAAACCTACTTTTAAGTCTTTTCTCTTTTTCCTCTCCACAGTCTGTTTTTCCTCATTTTGGTATCCTGGTATTTCTCTTAGTGTCCTCTTTGTCCTACTTGAGATACCTCTCCTGGATTCATTTTCCTAAGCTTCTAGTTTTGCATTTTTAGTTTTTTGCTTGCCTTAGCCATCCTTTGAAATAATTGTTGGTAATTAAGTCTGACAATCTGAGTCATATCTTTTAGTGACATTTCTCCTCTGTTACTGTTATCAAGGAAGTGATTAACACCAGCTTACAGAAGTAAAATGTAGTGAGGAAAAAAATTTCATTTAGGAGAGATGAATAAGTTCTAGAAATCTGCTCTTTAACAACTTGCCTATAGATAACAATATCGTGTTGTACACTTAAAAATCTGCTGAAGTAGATCTCATGTTAATTGCTCTTGCCACAATAAAATTTATTTTAAAAATTAGCAGACCAGTATACTCTACAGCATGCCTGATAACCTATGTGCGATTTTGTAACATTAACAGAAGAAGAAATATGTAATTGTTGAATAACTAAGATGCAAAAGAAAAAAGTTACTTACACTGCTAAAATACTGTCTTTTCAGAACATTCATTTCTTCTGTAGTGGATATAAAATTTTACCATTTTTTATTTTTTTAATTTTTAATTTTTTAAATTTTTAATCATTATGGGTTCAAAATATTATAGTTGTGTATCTTTACAGGGTACATATGATGTTTTGATACAGGTACACAGTGTGAATTAATCAAATCAGAATAACTGGGGTGTCTGTCACCTCAGGCATTTGACATTTCTTCATGTTAGAAACATTCCAGTTCCACTTTTGGTTATTTTAAAGAATACTCTAACTTGTTATTGATTATAGTCACTTTGTTGTGCTATTAAATATTGTTCATTCTATCTAACATATTTTTGCATCATTAACCATAACCACTTTATCCCCCCCCCACTGTCATTCCCAGCCCCTGATAACATTCTGCTCTGTCTCCGTGAGACTGATTGTTTTTCATATTTAGCTCCTACACATGAGTGAGAACATGTGAGTTATCTTTCCGTGCTTGTAATTATAATTTGGATGCCATTTACTTAAAATACTTACTAGATCTAAAGTCAGCAAACTTTTTCTTGATAGTCTAAATAGGAAATATTTTAAGTTTTGCAGGCCAAGATACAAAACCATGGGGACTATTTTGGTATTTACATGACATGGAGAAAATTAATTCCCACAAATTTTTACCACTAATATTCAAAATATAACTGAACACAATTTTTTAAAAATACAGTTTTTCTAATAAGAAGAATGGGTTTGGCGGGGCACGGTGGCTCACGCCTGTAATCCTAGCCCTCTGGGAGGCCGAGGCGGGTGGATTGCTCAAGGTCAGGAGTTCGAGACCAGCCTGAGCAAGAGCGAGACCCCGTCTCTACTAAAAATAGAAAGAAATTATTTGGACAACTAAAAATCTATATAGAAAAAATTAGCCGGTATGGTGGCACATGTCTGTAGTCCCAGCTACTCGGGAGGCTGAGGCAGTAGGATTGCTCGAGCCCAGGAGTTTGAGGTTGCTGGGAGCTAGGCCGATGTCACGGCACTCTGCTCCAGGCAACAGAGTGAGACTCTGTCTCAAAAAAAAAAAAAAAAGAATGGGTTTATTTTGGGTTGTGCATAACATTTTACTTAATTGGGGTTCAAAGTTATCATTCTCTGTCATCAAATTGATTGCAAATATTCATCTGTAAAAACAATTCTTAGCTTGCAGGCAATACAGAAGCAGGCACTGAGCTGGATTTAGCCTATAGGTCATAGTTTGCCTTCTCCTGTAGCAGGTAATTGATAGCCAGCAAAAAAAGACCAAGAGGAAATGGTCAGAAATGAAGGCCAACAACATAGGAAAAAGGGATATGGAAGCCAATCTACAAGATTTCAAAGATTAACAGTCAGATGTTGTTGGCTGGGAAGAGGAATGAAAACCATAAAGAGGAAAAGACATTGGATGTGACCAGAAGAGGTCGTTTGTAACCTCTGAATAGTATGTGGTAGACCAGCGGTCCCCAACCTTGAACTGGTTTCATGGACAATTTTTCCACAGACAGGGGCAGGGGCAGGTGCTCAGGCAGTGATGCAAGCAATGGGGAGCAGCTGTATATATAAATGAAGCTGCCACTCACCTCTTGCTGTGTGTCCCAGTTCATCGGTTTCACGGAAGACAATTTTTCCACAGGGGATAGGGGAGGTGTGCAGAGCTCAGGTGGTGATGCGTCGCCCGGTTCCTAACAGGACACAGATCAGGGTTCAGGAGCACAGTGGTAGAGGCCTCTTAAGAAGAAAACAAGTTTAGATCATGAAGTCTTGTAGATAAAAGGTCATAGTATTTATTCAAAAAGAAGAACGGTAGGACTATTTTGAAAAATAGAAGGGGCTCAGAGTGGTGGCTCACACCTATAATCCTAGCACTCTGACAGGCCAAGGTGGGATGGTCTCTTGAGTTTGGAAGTTCAAGACCAACCTGAGCAAGAGCAAGACCCCACGTCTACTAAAAATAGAAAAAATTAGCCAGGCTGGTGGTACCCACCTGTAGTCCCAGCTACTCGGCAGGCTGAGTTCAGAGGATCGCTGAAGCCCAGGAGTTTGAGGTTGCTGCGAGCTAGGCTGATGCCATGGCACTCTATCCAGGCAACAGAGCCAGGCTCTTTCTAAAAAACAAAAAAGAGAGAAATTAAGATTAAATGTTTTTAAAATATGGGAGGAAAAAGAGTAATTCTCTAAATCTTCCCTGCCTACTTTCGAATTATTCTTCAGTATAGTTGTTTTTTTGTGTGTTTGTTTTGTTTTTTAAGGCTAGTCAAGTGAAGCAGTAGGAGTGGAGAAGGAACAAAGGAATCTGTAACTGGTCGTGATCAATTAGTTGTATACACCACTGCACTTGGACCAGCCCAGTATAGATTTTTATAGCTTTTATTCCTCAAGTAAATTTTAAGCTTTTCAAAATCATTTTTTAAAGTCCACAGTGACTTTTTTACTGCCCAAGATTTTGAATGGCTATTCTTAAACTTACCATTTTAGGTATATCTTCAGGCTATTAAGTAACAAAAATAAGCAGTCCCCTGAGATAGGCCAACCCAGTTTATGAAGTAGAAGAGATGTGTGTTGGAAGTTTCCCCCTGGCATATCCTCTGTATTTTATTTTGTGAATAATTTCTCAGGCTTGAGAGTGTCCTGACTTCTGTATCTAACTTGGTGTAAGGGACAATGTGAGGTATACTGAAGAAAGGATCTTAAAAACCTGCATCCTCCTGACTTCTGTTTCTAGCCAAAATGCAGTGGTAGAGACTGGATTTATCAACTCCTACCTTCCTTAACTAAAAAGCCAGAAAAGCATATGAAACAACAGTTTTCAGATATTGGACATTAGGCTGTGAAGGACAGTAAACCCTGAGAGAGGAGAAACAAAAGAAATGAGTCTTAGTGATTGCCCCAGCTTATTTCCACAAGAGAGTTTCCCGGCCGAAGCTCAGGGAGAGGAAACCCAGTCTCTGAATTAGGAGATGGAGTTGGGACTTAAGGAAGCCAAGATGGCTAGAGTTTACAGGGTAGAGTACAGAAGTGAAGAGAGCTACAGAGAGAGCTCTGGAGATCTATAGAGGAACCCTTTTTGAATCTCAGTTGAGTACTGATTTGGTCGTGTGTGTGTGTGTGTGTATAGAAACTACCTAGGCCATGAAAAGGACCACTCAAAAGGAGCAGGCGTAAACAATCTCTGGAGCTTACCCAAGGACAGAAATAGTTTATTAATCCTACCAGCCAGAATGTCAGAACCTCGATACATGAGGCATCAAGTAGATGACTTAAAAGGATATTGTCTCAAGAGTGTAGAAATTAACCCTAGATTAAAGTCTATTCTGGTCCTGCCTTCAGAAGCATAAAAGCAAGACCCAAAAGGATTACATTGTTTCCAGACAACTTTAACTGTGGCCCAGAACAAAGCTCAAAAACGTTACAAAATGCAAGAATATCCAACACCCAACAAGGTTGAATTCCTAATGCCTGACATCCAATAAAAAAATTACCAGTAATGCAAAGAAGCAGGAAACTAAGGCTGATAATGAAGTGAAAATCAGTGAGTTGAAATGGTGAAACAATGCCAGTATAAAAATCAGAGGGGGAAAAATGAACAAAGCATCATTGCTCTTCAGGGGACCTCATAAATGTGTAACTGGCATCCTCGAAAGAAGAAAAAGGGAACAAAAGATATTCGAATAAGTGGTGGTTGAAATTTTTCAAAATATGATGAAAATTATAAACCTACAAATCCAAAAAGCTCAACAAATTCCAAGCAAAAGAATTGTGAAGGAAACATCTTTAAAAGTTGTAAAGACATTCCCTTCTTCACTTGACTAGCCTAAAAATTTTGAATTTAAAAATTTAACAGTTGTAAAGAGGCTGGGTGTGGTTTCACACCTGTAATCACTCTGGGAGGCTGAGGTGGGAGGATCCCCTGAGCTGAGGAGTCTGAGGTTGCAGTGAGCAGTGATGATGCCACTGCACTCTACCCAGAGTGACACAGTGAAACTCTGTCTCAAAAAAAAAAAAAGTTGTAAAGAGAAAATCTTAAAAAGCAACCAGAGTTAAAAATGACACATTACAAATACAGTAACAAAGATAAGAATGTCAGCAGGCTTCTTATTAGAAACAATACAGGACAGAAGATAGTGAATAAAGACCAACATCTTTATTTGAAGTACTGAAAGGAAAAAAACTAGCATTCTATACCAGTAAAAATATTTTTCAGGAAAAAAGGTTAAATAAAGACCATTTCAAATACACAAAAGCTGGAAGAATTAATTACCAACCATGTTACACTATGAGAAATGTTTAAGGGAGTTTTTCTGACAAGGAAAACGATGACAAATGGAAATTGGCTGTACGCAAAAGAATGAAAATGAAAAGGTAAACAATATACAGGCTTAAAAGTCAAATATCTAGCAATGGACTTTCTTGGAGAACATATGGGAAATTCTCAAACCTTAATAAAAAAAAACCTTGAGAAGCAGTTTGTTTTAAAAGTCAAACATATGTCTACCATATAACATAGCTATTCCACTTCTAGGTATTTAAGAGAAATGAAAACTGAACCAATCCAAATGTCCAGCAGCAGGTGAATGGATAAACAAATTGTGGTATATTCATCAGTGAAATATTACTTAGCAATGAAAAGAATGCTCTTTTGATTCAACAACATGGATAAATCTTACAATTATCCTGAGTAGAAAAAAGCCCACCAAAAAAAAGTGTATGTACCATACTTCCATATAGAAAATATAGCATAATCTCTGGTGACAGCAAACAGATCAGTGGTTGCCTGGTGCTTATGGGGAAGAAGGGAGGGTGGGATTACAAAGGGGCACAAGGCAACTTTGGGAGGTTGGCGATGGTTTCGTGGTGTGTACATACACCAAAACTCGTCAAATTGTACGCTTTTTCTTTTTCTTTTTTAAAGGGACGGTGTCACTCTGATACCCAGGCTGGAGTGCAGTAGCACAATCATAGCTTACTGTAACCTCCAGTTTCTGAAATCAAGCAATCCTCCTGCTTAAGCCTCTTGTGTAGCTAGGACTACAGGCATGGGCCACCATGCCCCCAACTAATATTTTGATTTTGCTTTTGATTTTAAAAAAAAATTTATTTTAGAGACAGAGTCTTGCTGTGTTGCTCAGGCTGGTCTTGAACTCCTGGCCTCAAGCCTCCCAAAGTCGTATACTTTATGTGCAGTTTATTTTTTCTAGTTATATTATTAATAACATCTCAGTAAAACTATAAAATAATCTTAGTCTTTTCTAAAATTTTAAGCATAGACTAATTTTATTTACAGTGAAGAGCAAAGTTGTAAAATTAACAAATCATTAAAAATGAGTATTTGTAAGGAAAAATATGCCACAAGGCACTAAATAGAGAGATGAAGGTAGACTCACACTAATTGATTTTAAAGCCTGCTAGAGTCATATTGAGAATGAAATATTAAAATTAAAAAAAAAATGTTTTTAAAAGCAAATGCCTAAAAATAACTCTAACAAAATATGTGTAAAACATTTATTCCCCAAACCATCTTGTGATGTTCAAGGTGTGTACCTATGTTTAGTAGTTTTGCTGCTAAGTTTATGTCTTAAAACAGAAGTGAGAAAATTATGGCCCCCAATCAAAGAATGGTTTTTAAATTTTTAAGATTATTCTTTGAAAAATCACAGTGACCATATGTGTTCCTTAGAGCTAAAATATGTGCCAGCTGGCTCTCTAAAGAAAAAGTTTGTCAGCCTCTGCCTTTATAAAAACCTTGACAGATGTATATCAGAGACATATTCATGAATGTATGTAGCAACAATGTTATGCTAGAAGCAACCCAGATAAAATGGAATTGAATGGGTATGTTATGTTGTATTCAATTTAGAACACAATACACCAAAGAAAATACTAAACTGCAACTGTGTATATCCAGATGATTGAGTCTCACAGATAAAATGTTGAATAAAAGAAACAAGTCATAAAATCATACAGTATGACCCCCCTTTATTTAGAATCAAAAACAGGCAAAACTTAACCATTTTCCTTCAGGATACACATATAGGTTGTAAAACTATAAAAAGAAATAAAAAGCAAATAAGTGTTTATCACAAAACTCTTGATAGGAGGGAACTGTCAGTTAGAGGCACATGGTGGGGGAAGGTGGGGAGACTGCTAAGATACTAGCAGTGTTCTGTTTCCCAATCTGAATGAGGTCACAAAGGTGCTTATTTTATAATTAAACTGTGTAATGTATTTCTAGGCACTCTTGTATATATATTTCAAAACAAAAAAAGAAGTAATGAAGTCACTCGAAGATAGACTTAAAGAGAAAAAAGCTAAGACAATGAGAAGAGAGGAATTGGAGACAGTAAATAGAGACAGCCTTTGAGGAGAATTGCTTTCCTAGGAGGAGCATTGAATTGGAGTGGTATATGTGGGTAGAGGGAATGAGATCAAGAGAGAGCATTCTCTTTTAATTGAAAGAAAGATGTATGTGTTTATATGCTGAAAGGAAAGACTTAGTAGAAAGGGAAGATTTGCCACTGCAGGGGAGAGAGTTGTAAGTCCCCAAGGAGGATGAGATCATATACACAAATGCAAGCAATGGAAGCAGGTTAGACTTAAATAAGACTGCAGAGGATTCATGGATAATATTAATAAATGGAAGAAAAGCAGAGTATAAGGGTACAGATATGGGTGGGTGGATAAGCGTGATGAGTTTGTAAAAATTCAGATTGCTTTGGTTTTTTCAGTGAAGTTTTGGGATTAAAGATATGAAGTACATTATCAAAGAGTAGTTGAATGCGTTAAAGCTTTTTTGACTATAAAGATCCATTGCAATTACATTAAGACGTATCTCCAAAGGAAAGAAGCAAGATATGGGGGAAATGTGGCAAATAATGCCTGATAAAAGTTCATTATATAAAACATTTTTATCACTTCTGTATGTTCTAGAATGACAACAATGAGACTCTACAAATAAATAATTCATAGGGATAGTTTACTGACATGGGAAAAACTGATAATAAGTTATCACATAGGAAAATGTTCAGTCTTACCAGCAATCCAAGAAATGAGAATTATAGCAACTTTAACAAAAAAAAGGATAAGGCCGGGTGCCATGGTGCACACCTGTGGTCCTAGAACTGTGGGAGGCCAAGACAGGAGGATTGCTTGATGACAGGAGTTCTGCACCAGGCTGATCAAGAGCATGATACTGTCGCTACAAAAAATAGAAAAGTGAGGGCCAGGCACAGTGGCTCATGCCTGTAATCCTAGCACTTCTGGGAGGCCGAGGCAGGAGGTTCACTCGAGGTCAAGAGTTGGAGACCAGCCTGAGCAAGAGTGAGACCCCGTCTCTACTGAAAAAAATAGAAAGAAATTAACTGGACAACTAAAAAGATATAGAAAAAAGAAAATTAACCAGACAAGGTGGTGCATGCCTGTAGTCTCAGCTACTCGGGAGGCTGAGGCAGAAGGATTGCTTAAGCCCAGGAATTTGAGGTTGCTGTGAGCTAGGCTGACTCCATGGCACTGTAGCCTAGGCAACAGAGTGAGATTCTGTCTCAACAAAAAAAAGAGAAAGTAAAAAAAAAAAAAAATGAGCTAGGCATGGTGGTATACACCTATATAATCCCAGCTACTCAGGAGGCTGAGGCAGGAGGATCACTTGAGCTCAGAAGTTTGAGGTTGCAGTGAACTATGATGACACTGCTGCACTCTAGCCTGGCTGTCAGAGTGAGACTCTGTCTCCAAAAATTAATAAATGATAATAATTTGAAATAGCAACCATGAAATATCTCTAAACCATAAAGAGAAGAGATGTGTGATGGCAATAATATTTCTGATGTAGAATTTCCCATGCTATTAATTTTCCTAAGTGTCAACCGTTTTGTGTGTGACTTCTTATAATAGGACTTCTTTATGGATACCTTTTACATGCAGTAGTCCCCCCTCACCCGTAGTGTGTACATTCCAAGGCCCCCCCAGTGAATGCCTGAAACCTCAGTTAATACCAAATCCTGTATGTACTATGTTTAACAATATACTGTATTAAAAGTTATATTAATATGGTCTTTCTCAAAACATTTTACTGTGCTGTATACTCATCCTTCTTGTGATGCTGTAAGATGATAAAATGCCCACGTGATGACATGACGTGAAAAGAATGACATAGGTGACGTAGGCTTTGTGACGTAGCATTAGGTTACCTTTCACCTTCGGGCATTACGTTCACAAGGAGGATCATCTGCTTCAGGCAATCCTGGATCAAATTGAGCCATGATAATGTCAATTGTTGGATGTCAGGAGCCGATGATGTCAGTGACCGACAGGCGGGCACATTGTACAGCATGAATATGCTGGACAGGGGATGATTCATGTCCCGGGTGGGACAGTGCGAGATTTCATCATGCTACTCAGTTTAAAACTTACAAAGTGCTTATTTCTAGAATTTTCATGTTAATATTTTTGGACCGTGATTGACTGAGGGTAACTGAAACCACAGAAAGTGAAACCATGGGTAAGTAATACCACGAATACTGTATCATTTTTTTTTTCCTTTGAGACAGGGTCTCCCTATGTTGCCCAGGCTAGTCTCAAACTCCTGGGCTCAAGCAATCATCCTGCCTCAGCCTCCTGTGTAGCTGGAACTACAGACGTGTACCACCACACCCGGCTTATGTGCACCATTCTTGTCCATTCTGCCTTGTCCTTACTTACCTTGTTTTTAAAACAGTCTTATTGCAATAATTCAGATACCATGCAATTTATCCACTTAAAGTGTACAATTCAGCATTTTTTTAGTATCTTTATAGATATGTATTACTATCACCACAGTATTTTAGAACATGTCATCACCCTCAAAAAGAAACCCTGAGCAAGTCAAGTGTACATCAGCAGGCGAATGGGTAAACAAAATGTGGTGTATACATATAATGGAGTAGTATTCTGCCTTAAGAAGAGGGAATTTTGGCTGGGTGCAGTGGCTCACGCCTTTAATCCTAGCACTCTGGGAGGCCGAGGCCGGAGGATTGCTTGAGCTCAGGAGTTATAGACCAACCTGAGCAAGAGCGAGACCCCGTCTCTACTAAAAATAGAAATAAATTAGCCAGACAACTAAAAATATATAGAAAAAATTAGCCGGGCATGGTGGCACATGCCTGTAGTCCCAGCTACTTGGGAGGCTGAGGCAGAAGGATTGCTTGAGCCCAGGAGTTTGAGGTTACTGTGAGCTAGGCTGGCACCACGGCACTTTAGCTAGGGCAACAGAGTGAGGCTCTTCTCTCGAAAAAAAAAAGAAGAGGGAATTTTTGACGCATGCTGTAACATGGATGAACCTTGAGGACGTTATTCTTTGTGAAATAAGCGAAACACATACCATCCAATTCCACTTCTATAAGGTACCTAGAATACAGTCATGCACCGAGTAACAATGTTTTGGTCAACAAAGGACTGCATATACAACAGTGGGCCTAGGTGTGTAGTAGGCTATACCATACAGGTTTGTGTAAATACACTCTATGGTATTCACACAACAATGAAATCACCTAATGACACATTTATTAGAATGTGTCTCCTTCGTTAAGCAACACGTGACTATAGTCAAATTCATAGACAGAAAGCAGAAGGGTGGTTGCCAGAGGCTGGGGGGAGGAGGGAATGAGGTAAGTGTTTAATGGGTATGGAGTTTCAGTTTGCAAGATGAAGAATTCTGGAGATGGACGGTGGTAATGGTTATACAACAATATGAATATATCTTAATTGTACTGAACTATACATTTAAAAATGGTTAAGATGGCACATTTTATGTTTCACCACATTTAAATTTTTTAATGTGAACATACCGAAGAAGAAAACAAAGGGAAAAAACCCTGCACCCGCCTGCCACACACACGCCACCACCACCACCATCACCCAATCCTAAGCAACTATCAATCTGCCTTCTGTCTCTATAGATTTCTCTCATCTGGGCTTTTCATATAAATGGAATTATGTAATATGTGGTCTTTTGTAACTGCATGTTTTCACTTAACATAATGTTTTTAAGGTTCATTCATGTTGTAGCATGTGTCAGTACTTCATTAATTTTTATAGCTGAATAATACTCCATTTTATGAGTATACAACATTTTGATGATCCCTCTGTCAGTTGATGGACACTTGTTTCCACTTTTTGACTGTTATGAGTAGTACTGCTATAAACATTAGTGTCCAAGTTTTTATGTGGACATGTTTTCATTTCTCTTGGGTGTATAACTAAATGGAATTGATGGGTCGTATGATAACTTGGTGTTTAATTATTTGAGAAACTGCCAAACGGTTTTCCAAAGGGCCGCACCATTTTACATTCCCTTAAGCCATGAAGGAGAGAGATCCAGTTTCTCTACGTTCTTGCCAACACTTTTCCCAATATAATTAGGTTATCTTTTTATTATTAAGTTGTAAGATTTCTTTATATGTTCTGATACAAGTCCTTTATCAGATATGTGACTTGCAAATATTTTCTCCCATTTTATGGGTTGTCTTTTCACTTTCTTGATGCTTTCCTTTGAAGTACAAAGTTTTCAAGTCTGATGTCTAATTTACCTTTTTTTTTTTTTTGCCACTCGTGCTTTTATTGTCATGTTGACAAATTATTTGCCAAATCCAAGATCACAAAGAGTTATGTTTATATTTTCTTCTCAGAATTTTATAGTTTTAGCTATGACGTTTAGGTCTTTGATCCATGTTGAGGTTTTTTTAAAAAAAAATATGATGTGAGGTATGCATTCAACTTCATTCTTTTGCATATGACAATCTAGTTGTCTCAGCACCATTTGTTGAAAAGACTATTCTTTCCCCATTGAATGGTATTGGCACCCGTATCAAAAACCAGCTGATTATAGATGTGTTTGTTTCTCAATTCTCAATTCTGTTCCATTATTCTGTATGTCTGTTCTTGTGCCAATACCACACTGTTTTGGTGAAGTTTTAAAATCAGGAGGTCCTTCAACTTTGTTCTTTATCAAGATTGTTTTGGCTAATCTGAGTCCTTTGTAATTCCATGTGAATTTTACAATCATCTACTCCGTTTCTACAAAGAAGTCAGCTGGGGTTCTGATTGGGATCGCATTGAATCTAGATTAATTTGGAGTATTGCCATCTTAACTATGTTAAGTCTTTCGTTCCATAAACATGGGATGTTTTCCAATTATTTAGATCTTTAATAGCTTTCAACAATGTTTTGTCATTTTCAGAGTATAATTTTGGACTCTTTTTATTAAATTGATTTCCTAAGTGTTCTATTCTTTTCGATACTCCTGTAAATGGAATTGTGATTTCATTTTCAAATTGTTCATTGTAAGTATGCAGAAATACAATTTACTTTTGTGTATTGATCTTATGTTCTACAACCTATTGAACTCATTTATTAGATATACAGGTTGATTATGCTTGGGTCCAGAAGTGTTTGATATTTTTTTTTAGATTTTTGGAATATTTGCATTATACTTTCCACTTGAACGTCCCACATCCAAAAATCTGAAATGCTCTAGTGAGTTTTTCCTTCGAGTGTCATATTGGCACTCTGTTTCAGGTTTTGAAACATTCTGGATTTTGGATTTTCAGATTAGGGACACTTAACCTGAACTTGTTTTTTAGTGGATTTCTTGGGCTTTTCTATATATAAATCTGTAAAGAGAAATCATGTTATTTCTTCCTTTTCAATCTGGGTACATTTTATTTCATTTTCTTGCCTAATTGTCCTGGCGAGAACCTGCAATACAGTGTTGAATACAAGTGGCAAGAGCAGACGTCCATGCTTGTCCCTGATCAAGTGTTTATATCATCAAAAGATGTTTTATTTTGTCAAAAAAAATATTTTTGAACCTATCAAAATGGTCGTATGATTTTTGTTTTTTATTCTGTTGATACATTATACTGTATTTGTTGATTTTCAGATGTTTAATGACCCTTGCATTCCTGGGATAAATCCCACTTAGTCATGGTATATAATTCTTTTTGTTTCTTGCCAGATTCAGTTTGCTAGTATTTTGTTTGAGGATTTTTGCATATGTATTTACAAGAAATATTGGTCTGTCGGGTTTTTTTGTGGGGGAGGTGTCTTTGGTTTTGGTATCAGGGTAACATTAATACTTGCCTCATGAAATGATATGGGAAGTATTCTCTCCTCTTGTGATTTTTGGAAGATCTTATGAAGAATTGTTGTTAATTGTTCTTTTGCATTTTTGGTAGAATTCAGTGAGGAGGCTGTCTCAGCTAGTTTTGGGGGTTTTTTAAATTTTTTTTATTTTTGGTGGATTTTATTTTTATTACTACTTCAATCCCTTCACTTGCTATAGTTCTATTCAGATTGTCTTTTTCTCGAGTCAGTTTTGATAGTTTGTATCTTTCTAGGAATTTAATTTGTCAGTGTGCAATTTTTTATATTGTTTCTTTATGATCCATTTTATTTCTGTAGGGTCAGTAATAATGGCCTCTTTGATTTCTGATTCTAGTAATTTGAGTTTTCTCTTTTTTCACTTGGTCAATCTAGCAAAAAGGTTGTCAGTTTTGTTGATCTTTTCAAAGAACCAGCTTTTAGTTTAAACATTTTTCTCTATTGTTTTTCTGTAATCCGTTCTGTTTATTTCCATTCTAATCTTTACTGTTTACTTCTTTCCACTTGCTTAAGGTCTAGTTTGCTGTTTTTCCCTCCCAGGGTGCTACAATGTAAGTGTAGGTTATTAATTTGAGATCTTTCTTCTTTTTTAATACAGGAATTTATAGCTATAACTTTCCCTGTAAACAGTGCTTTATAGTTACGATATGTTACATCTTCATTCTGATTCATTTCAAACTATTTTGCTGGTGTCCCTTTTTACCCTATTGGTTATTTAGGATTGTGTTGTTTAATTTTCACTTATGTCATGGATATTTTCCTGCTATAGATTTCTTAATTTCATTTCTTGGGGAACATACTTTATATATTATTTCTATCCTTTTAAGTTAATTGAGGTTTGTTTTATTGCCTAGCTTATGTCTGTCCTAGAAAATGTTCCGGGTGCACTTGAGAAGATTTTGTATTCTGTTGGTGGTGGTGGAGTGTTCTGTAGATGTCTGTTAGGTCTAATTGGTTTATAGTGTTGTTCAAGTCTTCTATTTCCTTGTTGATCTTACGTCTAGTTGCTCTGTTATTTAAAGTGGGATATTGAAGTTTTCAACAATTATTGTTAAATTGTCTGTTTCTTCCTTCATTTCTGCCAGTGTTTGCTTCCTGTATTTTGATGCTCCTTCATAAGATGCCTATATGTTATATCTTCCTGATGGACCCTTTTATCATTATGCAAGGCTATCCTTATTTCTAGTAACAGTTTTTCTTTTAAAATCTGTTTTGCTTGTTGCCTGGGCTAGAGTGCTGTGGCATCAGCCTAGCTTACAGCAACCTTAAACTCCTGGGCTCAAGCAATCCTTCTGCCTCAGCCTCCCAAGTGGCTGGCACTACAGGCATGCGCCACCATGCCCAGCTAATTTTTTCTATATGTTTTTTAGTTGTCTGGCTAATTTCTTTCTATTTTTAGTAGAGACAGGATCTCGCTCTTGCTCAAGCTGGTCTCGAACCCCTGACCTCAAGCGATCCTCCCGCCTCGGCCTCCCAGAGTGCTAGGATTACAGGCGTGAGCCACCACACCCAGCCTGGATCATGTTTTCTAATCCATTTTGACAATCTGTCTTTTGATTAGATTGTTTAACCCATTCACATTTTTTATTTTCTATTTTCTTTAGAGACAGGATTGTGCACTGTCACCCAGGCCGAAGTATAGTGGCATAATCACAGCCCACTACAACCTCTAACTCCTGGGTTCAATTGATCCTCCCACCTCAGCCTCCCAAGTAGCTGGCACTACAGCCATGCACCACTGTGTCCAGCTAATTATGTTCATGTTTTTTAGAGACAGGGTCTCAATGTGTTGCCCAGGCTGTTCTCAAACTCCTGGCCTCAAGCAGTTCTCCTGCCTTGGCCTCCCAAATTGCTGAGATTACAGGCATAAGCCACTGGCTCCAGCCCCATTCACATTTAGTATTAATATTACTGATATAATAAAATATGTATTATCGATATAATTAGATTTATATCTGCCATTTTACTATTTGTTTTTTATATCTCTTATGCCATTTTTGGTTCTCTATCCCTTTTTTCTTTTGCATTAAGTATTTCCTAATGTAGCATTTTAGGTTTTTTAAAACAATTTACTTTTATTTTTGTTTATGTTTTGGTGGTTCCTCTAGGATTTACCATATACATCTTAATTTATCCAATTCACTTGTAGTTTATACTAGCTTAATTCCAGTGATTTATAGAAAAGGTACTCCTATATACCCCTATTCCTTTTTTCCCCTTTTTGTGATTTTATTGTTATACATATCTATTAATGTTACAAACACAACAATACATTGTTCTAATTATGACTTAATCATCTGTAGTCACTTCTTTAGCCCAGTACAGCTTTGTCTCACCCACCGCCTTTTGCTATTATTGGCAAATATATTATGTTTCCATATGTTATATGCCTAGCAATACATAATATACATGGTTTTATAAAGTTGCTTTTAAATCAGTTAGGAGAAGAAAAGAGGAAAACTATGCAGTTATGCTGTCTTTTACAATTACATAATTACCTTTACTGGTTATATTTGTCTGCTCAGATTGCCATTACAAAATACCATAAACTGGGTGGCTTAAGCAATGGAAGTTTATTTTCTCGCAGTTCTGGAGACTGGAAGTCCAAGATCAAGTTGCCAGCAGCGTTGGTATCTGTTGATGGCTCTCCTTTGTGCTGTAAACAGCCACCTTTTCACTTTGTGCTCATGTGTCTTTTCCTTGGTGTGTGGACATAGAGAGAGAGAGAGAAAGAGAGAGAGCAAGAGCAAGCTTTCTCATATCCCTTCTTATAAAGGCACTAATCCCACTGGACCAAGACTAACCTTCATGCCCTGACCTAATCCTAATTATGTCCCAAAAGCTCCTTCTCCAAATACCATCACATTGGAGGTTAAGGCTTTTCAATATATGAATTGGGGGTAAGAGGTACACAAATACATAGTCTATAACACCGGTGTTCTTTGTCATTTTGTGTGGATTTGAATTAGTATTTTTGTAAGGCATGTCTCCCAAGAACAAATGGTCTCAGTTTTTGTTTACCTGGAAAAGTCTATTTCACCTTCATATTTGAAAGATAGTTTTGCTGGATATAGGATTCTTGGTTGATAGGGGGTTTTTGTTTGGTTGGTTGGTTGGGTTTTTTTTGTTTGTTTTTTTCTTTTCCTTCAGCACTTTAAATATGTTATCCTACTGCCTTTGGCCACCATCTTTTCTGTTGTGAAGTCAATTGTTAATCTTATTGGAGCTCCTGTATAAGTAATAATTCATTTTTCTCTTACCGTTTTCAAGATTTTCTCCTTGGTTTGACTTTCAACATTTTTACTGTGATGTTTCTGTGGATATTTTTGTGTTTATCCTCCTTGGAGTGTTTTCAGCTTCCCAGCTGAATATATTATTATTTTTCTGTAAATTTGGGATACTTGAGCCATTATTTCTCAGAATATTTTTTCTGCTCCTTTGTCTCTCCTTTCTGGTAATCCTATTATGCATATGTTAATGTGTTTATATTATGGTGTCTGAGGCTCTCTTTGTTTTTTTCTCTGTTTTTCAATTTATATAATTTCTATCAATTTATCTTCAAATTCACTTATTTTGCCAGTTCAAATCTACTGTTGAGACCCTCTAGTGATTTTTTTTATTTTAGCTATTGTACTTTTCAGCTCCATAGTTTTCATTTTTTTAAATAAATAATTTCTGTCTCTTTGTGGATGTTCTCTATTTATTAGTGCAACATTGTCATCATTCCTTCTTTCTTAATCATGGTTTCCTTTGATTCTTTGAACATATTTATAATGGCCTCTTTTTCTGATAAATAGAGAAAATCTGTTCTCTTTCAGAGGTAGCTTCTGTTCCCTGCTTTTATCCAATGTATATGCTATACTTTCCTCTTTTCTTTTCTCTTCTCTTCTCTTCTCTTCTCTTCTCTTCTCTTCTCTTCTCTTCTCTTCTCTTCTTTTCTTTTCTTTTCTTTCTTTTCCTTTTCTTCTTTCTTTCTTTTCGGAGGCAGGGTCTTGTTCTGTCACCCAGGCTAGAGTGCAGTGGCATCATCATAGCTCACTGCAACTTCAGACTCCTGAGCTCAAGTGATCCTCCTGTCTCAGCCTCCTGAGTAGCTGGGACTAGGACCACAGGCACGCACCACCATGCCCAGCCAATTTTTCTACTTTTTGTAGAGATGGGGTCTCACTATGTTGCCCAGGCTGGTCTTGAATTCCTGGACTTGAACAATCCTGCCTCAGCTTCCCTAAGTGCTAGGATCACAAGCATGAGCCAGCATGCCCAGCCACAGTTTCTTTTTTATTGGACATTTTAGATAATATGTTGTAGCAACTCTATGTACTGGCCTTTCCCCCTTCCCCTGTTTGTTATTGTCATTTGCATGTTTGCATATTTAGTGACTGATAGTTTTCATTTCTTTAACCACTACCCCCTGCTCCCAAAGTGCTCAGCCTTGGATGTTATTCCTCAGGGTGGCACAGCTTTGAGTATT
The DNA here is from genome assembly GCA_004363605.1 of Indri indri. NCBI lineage: Eukaryota > Metazoa > Chordata > Mammalia > Primates > Indriidae > Indri > Indri indri. Next base: position 5,939 of record RJWJ010008357.1, on the reverse strand, counting down.
CCCATCCTGGAATGACAGTGGTTTTGGCAGGACTCTGTTCCTCTCTTTCTCTGACAACACCTAACAGGTAAACTCCACTAATTGCCAGCTGATTGCTCTATTATTTTCAATAATGCTCTGTAGCATAAATTGTTCTACAAACTAATCCAATCAAATTCTGGCTCCTGGCCAGATGCAGTGGCTCATGCCTGTAATCCTAGCACTCTGGGAGGCTGAGGCTGGCGGAATGCTTGAGCTTAGAAGTTCAAGACCAGCCTGAGCAAGAGTGAGACCCTGTGTCTACTAAAAATAGAAAATTTAGCCAGGTGTGGTGGCACGCACCCATAGTCTCAGCTACTCGGGGCACCTGAGGCAGGAGTATTGCTTGAACCCAGGAATTAGAGGTTGCAGTGAGCTGCGATGATGCCACTGCACTCTATCTGGGCAAAAGAGTGAGACTCTGTCTCGAAAAAAAAAAAAAAATCTGGCTCTTTTGAAGGAATAATTTCTGGGGTTAATCTTTGATTTCTATTCTCACCGCAGGAGGGCTCTTCCCAGCTATCATGTACCCTATTTCTCTTCTCAAGCTAGGGGGACTACCATTTAACCTGAATCTTGAGTCTCCTCCCTCTTGTCCTTACCGCAACCTCTGCTGTTCTTGAGAGCACCTGTAGGCTTGAACTTCCCCACTTCTTGTTGCAAAAGAAGACAGTTTCTTTGGGAAGATACTAGGTGCTGTTTTATGGCCTGTTTCTGCCCCTAGCAACATCTCTGAGCGAGGGATGGGGAGCTGGAGGTGAGGACAATAACAAGCTTCTCTGAGTGACACCCTGTTCTAGGAGCTGAACAGCTGGTTGGGGTTAGGGAACCACAGCCTCCGGTCTTTTCAGCTTACCTCGTGGCATGGAATTACCACTTCATCAGTTAAGGACAGAGTGATCAGGACACCAGTATTCTCAGTGTGCCACACCCAAGGTAGAGTGATACTGTCAGTGCTACAAGTAGAGACTAGGGGGGAAAGGGAGCCCCCACCTCACAAACTTACTTGCCCTGGACTCCAGCAAAAGTCTCCTGGGGGCAGGAGGGGAAATGCTGATACCTTCCTCCTCCTAGGAAGAAAGCTCTATCTGGTGCTGCCGTGGGAGGGAGCCCTGTATTTCTGGCAGCAATCTGGAGTGGTGTCTCTACCTCGCTATGCTGGGAGGGGGAAAGAGGGAACAGTCTTGATTCAAATACCAGACTTTTGAATTTTTTACCAAATTTTTGTAGACATTCTTGAACAGATGTTTCCTATTCCTATTCATCCTTAGGACCATTTCCAGAGGCTCTAAGTGATTGCCTTTTTATAATTTTCAGTTTCACTAGGATATAGGTCAATAGAACGCCTCATGCTGTCATGTCACATATTCTCTAATAGATGAAATTTTTATTCAGAAAGTATGAAATGATACTATTCTGGCATCCTTTTTTTTTTTTTAACTTTTATGTAAAAGATTTGATGAAATCGTCAGGGGAACAAGATGTATGTTCTTCAGCTGTATTGTATAGACAGATAATCATCATCCCCAATGCCAATGGCAATTTTAGGATTTCAGTCTAGGAAGCAAACTTAAGTAGCTAAATTATTGCCCAGAAGAGTAGGGTAGGATGAGCTGTACTAAAACTAAAGTTATTGTTTGGTAAATGTTTCCCACCACTTCATTGAAATGCTAAGGTAATATATCGAACAGGTCCACTAATGGAGCTGCTTGATGATGACTAGTTCATCCTGGTGGGCTGGCTGAAATAGGGCCCATCTCAAAGTCATTCTCCAGAAGCACCAGAGACATCTTTGTGGTGGATTATGTTTGATGATACCTGCCATACGGTTTCTCAAGCCAAAGGCATTGTTTCTATTAAATGTTTAATGCAGACTCTTTTGGGTTTCATACAAGTGTGCTTGTTTAAATACTTGAAAAGTTCAGAGCTCCCGTTTAGGGAAAATATTAGCCCTACTTGCATACACTTCTGCATCCTATCTATTTATTAAATGGGAAATAATCCTCTTCTGGCAAGATTTCCAGTCCAGGTCCTAAGTTTCCTTAGTAAGATATAAATTGTGTCTCATACAATGTGGTATTGAGAGACTCACTTACTCTATAACTGCATGCTTTAAGTTTATAATATAATAGAATAACAGTTATGGTATTCTACAATCCAGTACCTGCCAGAGGCTTAACTGCTTACTTTCCTTATCATCCTGGCAGAGTTATATAATCCTCTGAGTTCACCATTTTGTCTTAGCTGCCAGGAAACACAGAGCTACATTCAGTGCTCCATGAAAGCAACAGTCTTAGGCCAAGTATCCCTGCTCCTTTTTCTTTTTCTTTTTTTTTTTAATATTTTCTTTATTTTTTAGTCATATTCAGTTTTTTTTTAAATTCACATTTGAGAACAGGTGAGCTATAAATGAATATTTCTGTAAATGAGGATTTAACTAGAAAGCCCAGAGAAATTGACTGTTAGCATTTAAAGGAAAACCCAGTTTTTTATTTATGTATGTATTTATTTATTTATTTATTTTTAGAGATAGGATCTCACTCTTGCCACCTGGGTTAGAGTGCAGTGGCAAGATCAGAGCTCACTGCAACCTCAAACTCCTGGGCTTTAAGCTATCCTTCTGCCTCAGCCTCCCAAGTAGCTAAGACTACAGGCATGTACCACCACGTCTCTTTCGTAGAGATGGTGTATTGTTACATTACCTAGGCTGGTCTCAAAATCTGGGCTCAAGCAAGCAATCCTAACCTCCTCGGCCTTTCAAAGTGCTAGGATTATAGGTGTGAGTGACTGCACCCAGCCCCAAAATATTGTAGAGTAAAAGTTTTGACATTTATTTTCATTAATCAAGCATACAGTTTAATCAAATTCTGGTTAGTTGCAAGTTTATTTATATTGTCCTAAGTATATGCCCTCATCACAAAAATATATAAAATGGACATCACCTTGACTCGCAGAAAGCTTATGAGACAGAAAGCTAGTATTTTTTCCAGAGACAACAAGCCTGGCCAAGCATCTGACCCTCAAATGAATTGGAGTTTTATGTTGCAGAATAGCAGTATAAGCATCTCCAGATAGCCATGCCCTGACATCTGCTGAAGATTTCCGAAGCAGATTCAGATAGTTAGTTGAAATTAAATCCCTTATACAATATTTAAAAGCCAAACTTTTCAGTCAGTTTTCAAAAGCATTTTTAGCATATATTTTTTACAATTACAAAATTCATACATGCTTTTTTGGAAAATACAAAAAAGTGTAAATGACCGAGAATCAGCCACAGTCCCTAAATTGAGTACTGTTGGTCTGTTAATACCTTTCTCTCAGTATTTTTCTTTTCATATGTAGTTCTAATATACATATGTAGTTCTAATATAGTTGAGATACTACTGCATATATTTTATTTAATGGGCATAGTACATTTTTTCATGTTATTAAAAATTTATTTATAAATATAATTTTTAGTGATTACATTATTTCATTGTGAATACACATTAATTTAGCCTGCTGCAGAACATTTTAGATCACATCCAAGTTTTTTATTTTATTGAACCGTCTTGTGAGCAATTTTAAATTCCTTCCTTGGTGTGAGTCCTTGGAAGGGAATTAATAAGTCAAAGGAAGCCAGGCACCATGGCACATGCTTGTTTGTAGTCTCAGCTACCCAGGAGGCTGAGGTGGGAGGATTGCTTGAGCCCAGGAGTTTGAGACCAGCCTGGGCAACATAGCAAGACCTCATCTCTGAAATAAAATAAAAAGATAGATTAAAGGATATGACTATTTTTAAGGTCTTTGGTACATTTTGACAAAATCTTTTATTTATAATCCCAGTATCTACTGACTCTGTTTTATTAGTTTTCACGTTTCATAAATGGCAATATATCTCAAATTAATTTGGCTCCTTGATTATTAATGAAGTTGTGCACTTTGACATCTGTCTTGTTATATTTTGAATTATTTGGCCAAATCTTTTATCATAGGTTGGTAAGACAGGTATTAATCACATGTTTATTGATGAGAGAGAGTTGAAGTTCAAATAATATGTTGAAAGTCACAAAACAAATACAAAGTGGAGTTCGAATTCATACCCATGCTCTCTTTGACACCCAAATCCAGGTGCTTTGTGCTAGGTCAAATATTGAATGTCAAAAGCTATTTAAATATCAATGTGACATCACTTGAATTTGCAAGAATATCTAGCGATAATATCTAACAGTTGATACCTTAATGTCAAGCATTAATTTCCGTTCATACTATGATGTATCAAATAGATTACCATAGTCTAATCAAATGGCATCAATTGGCCAGGTGTGGTGGCTCAGGCTTGTAATCCCAGTACTTTGGGAGGCTGAGGAAGGAGGATCACCTAGGAGTTTGCAACCAGCTTGGGTAATATGGAGGGACCTCATCTCTACAAAAGATAAAAAAAATTAGGCCAGCAGGGTAGCATGTACCTGTAGTCCCAGCTACTCAGGAAGCTAAGGCAAGAGGATTGTTTGAGCCCAGGAATTTGAGGCTGCAGTGAGCTGTGATCGCACCACTGCACCCCAGCCTGGGCAACAGTGCAAGACCTGGTCTCAAAAAAAAAAAAAAAAAAAGCATCAATACTACCCATAGCAGACCAATTTTAACCATTCACAAAGAGTCATTCATTAGGTGTTGGACAGGTGGGAGGGAGTGGAGGGCATGGGTATATTTCATATGTAATGGGTACAGTGTGCACCGTCTAGAGGATCGACACACTTGAAGCTCTGACTCAGGTGAGGCAAAGGCAATATATGTAACCTAAACATTTGTACCCCTGTAATATGCTGAAATTAAAAAAAAAAAGAGTCCATATGATGTAAATTTTTTTCATACTTTGGAGACTACAATGGCCTGATTATAAAAATATATAATACATTTGTCTTTTTTTTTTTTTATCATTCCTAAACAGTAAGAATGAAGAAAGAAATAACTGGAGAGGGCTAGGCATGGTGGCTCACACCTATAATCCTAGCATTTTGGGAGGCCGAGGTGGGAGGATTGCTTGAGGCTAGAAGTTTGAGGCCAGCCTAAGAATTTTATAATTCTGAAACTTGGTTTCAGAAGGCTGCAGGTGGGGAACCTGCAGCCTTAAGGCCACTTGTGGCCTGCTAGATCCTTAACTGAAGCCTTTTAACTGAATCCAAATTTTACAGGACAAATGCTTCTCATAAAAGGCCACGTGTGACCTTAAGGCCGCAGGTTCCCCACCCCTGACCTGAGGGGTAATCTAGTGCTAGAAAATTGTTTTATACTAACTATAAACTAAAACCCACTACAGTGGTAAAATGGAATAGCAGTTTGTAGTTTTAGTGTTATGGGATATATCCTTATTTCAGTGACCTGAATATTCTCTTCCTTTTGCCGGGCGACTTCCTGTCACCCATGTGCCTCAGAACTTAGGTAAGTCATTAGAATGTACTTAGTGAGCAAGATCAGGGTGAGAGGTAGGTACCACATGGCCCAATGGAACTGTGTGCATAGGATAGAACAGAGCCTAAAAAACCTTACTCCCATGTGGACTTTCTGTTTTCTTCAGTATGGACACCTTTACAGACTATCTCTTAAGTTGTATTATTTCTATAGGTAACTAATACATAACACATTCCAATCATAACTAACATCAATTTCAAAAAGTGCTATTTTCACATATGATCCAAAATCACTTTAAATCACATTCATTCTCCTTTTTATTGAAGTGCACTGAGTTACTGCCACTAAAAAAAAAAAAGCAAAACTTTACTAATTCTTATTAATTGGGGAATTGTCAGCCTAAAGTACAGAATCTTATGTTAACTTTTTATTATGAAAATTTTTAAACATATATAAATATAAACAGAAGGGTACTGAATCCCCATGTGCCCATCATTTCGGTAATTATCAACTAATGATAATCTGTTTTC
>RJWJ010008356.1:28611-53882 GCA_004363605.1 Indri indri | reverse complement strand
AAAAAAAAAACCAAAAGGAACTTGAGAAAAACACTGGCAAAGGGGAAAAGTCTCTTTTCATCCCCTCTCCTCAGTGATTGTGACTCCCTGTCCAAGTGCTCTGGGGCTCAGTCAACTTATGAGATTTTAAAGAAAAAGAGGACAGAATTAAAGGGAAGGAAATAAACCTGAAAATGTACTATTCCTATTACCCTACTTTTCAACATATTCTCTCATTCCTGTGGAATCTTTCTTCCATATCCAACCATATTTGGTTGAATAGTAGCCTTCCCCCAAATTCGTGTCCACCAGGAACCTCAGAATGTGACTGTATTTGGAAATAAAGTCTCTGCCTATGTTATTTGTTAAGATGAGGCAATGGTGATACACAGAGGGAAGAGATTAGAGTTATGAAACCACAAGTAAGGTACACTGGGAGCCACCAAAATCTGGAAGAGGCAAGGATGGGTTCTCCCCTAAAAACTTTGGAGAAAGTGTTGCTTGCTGACTCTTTTATTTTTGATTCTGATCTCCAAAATTATGAAAGAAAAAAAATTCTGTTGATTTAAGCACTCAGTGTGTGGCAGTTTGATATGGCAACCCTAGGAGACCAATACAATCAATGTTATATATAATTTTTCACATCATAAAGTCCTAAGGGCAGTGAAGGGCCAAGTCCCAGTGACCTTCACTGTTTCCTAGAAAAGAGACCCTAGAAGACAGAAATAAGGGGCCTGGGGATACACATCCATAATGAAGTCATTTGACTGTGTTTAGAGTGTAAGGGGAAAGAACACATTTCAGAGACAGACATACTATATTTGAACCACAGCCTTAACATGAAGCACCTGTAATATTTCTGTAAATCTCTTACCTCTGAGCTCAATTTCCTCATCTTTAAAGCAGAGAGACAACTATCTACCTTGCTGAGGAATTATATCAATAAAAATATAGTTTGCAGGGTTAGCATAGTACACAATGTATACTAGATACTTAATAACCATTAGGTTTATTTTTTTTTTTAACTAGCTAGGCACGAACTAGAAAAGATATGCAAGGCAAACACTAAAGTAAATGCCACCCTGGAAATATAAAAGTATATATTTATATATTTATTCAGTCTCAATATATATATTGAGACCGAAGGAGCTTAAAAGGCTTTAAAAGAATCCAGCTCTGCTGCAACAGTCCTCTGATGAGTTTTCCTGGGAATATGTACAAAAAAGAAAATCCCTGGAGCTTAAAAAGACACTAGGATTTCTCAGCTTTATGGCCAGGGGGTATTCTTTTTTGGTTGACTACCCGTAAGTTGTTGGCCTTTTTCTTCTTTGTTGCTAAGACAGTCCACCTATAAAGCTGGTTGGGGGTCCAGGGGATATAAGGCAAGTGTGCTGGGAAGTTTCTGTGATTGATTTCCTCCATGCATGAAGAGGAAGAAGAAACGGAGGAAAAGGAAGAGGAGGAAGAGGAGGAAGAGGAAGGAGATGAGAAACACTTCATCATAACTTTGTGGCCCTCTCCCTACCTTTGGGTTGCATTTTTTTTTCCAGATAAGACATTTAAAAAGAATAGATAAAAAACTAAATTTAACAACGTACATGGCACAGGAAACACAGACACTGGCCCTGTCCTCATAGATCCTACAAAAAGTAGGCAGGGTGCCATATTCATACACAGCACAGGAACATAATCCAAGGAAAGGGTCAGAAAAGACTTTCGGGAAGAGATGACATTTAATAATGGATGGATTGAATGGCAGTCAGCCAAGCAAAAGGAGGCAGGGAATAGACTTTGAAAAAATAAATGCTGAGTCCAAACTCCCAAGCAACACCAGACCTCACACAGTGAGTCATTATACTACAGTGATAAATCTCTGAAAATTGCCCCAGTGAACCCTGGGATGGAAACGCAAGGCAGAGCAAATAACCCCCTGTTTATACACATAATGTGCACACCATGGGCTAATGTTGCTTTCCAAAGGAAAATTAAGCTGCCTGGTAGAAGTCTGATGCACCTGTCTCTCCACCAGTGACTGAACTTCTGGCGTTCGCAGGTAGTAACAAATATCATTTTCTTCTCTGTGTCTGTGGCAGATTTTCAAAAAAATGGCCACAAGAGTATCTCCCATCCCACATGTTGCTTTGTAATGTAACCTCACCTTCCCCCAGGACAAAGTCGAATCTAGTTATCCTCCCTTTGAATCTGGACTTGCCTTAGAAACAAGTTTGTAACCAATAGAATGAGGCCATGTTACTTCCAAAGCTAGGTGAGAAGTCTGGCGGCTTCTGGAATGCTCGTTCCCCAGATGCTTCATCTCAGGATGTTACTTCTCAGAACCCAGCTTCCCTGCCAAGGACACATGGAGAGGCATATGTGCATGTTCCAGCCGATAGTCCCAGCTGAGTTCCACCTCCGAGGAGCACCAACCAAGGCACCAGACATGTGAGGAAGGAAGCTTTCGGTTGGTTACATTCCCCATCTGTTAGAGTTCCCTCAGCCCTTGAAACTTTCCCAGCTGAGGCCCAGATACCAAGGAGACCACACTCCATCCCTGCTGCATCCTGTCTGGATTACCGATCCACAGAATTTATGAGCATAGTAAAATGGTGGTTGTTTTTACACCACTACGTCTGAGGTGGCCATTACAGCAATAGATGTAATTGATACAACCAGGATAATGTCACTGGCTCTGAGCCCAAGGTCTGATATGAAACAGGAGCTCAATGAGGTTTTGTGAAACTGGGTTGAAATGAAGATCAAAGCACCTGGACAGACTCTGTTTGTTCCTCTGAGACAGTCTCCCACCTTCAAGGTGAGGTGCATTGAAGGATGACTCATTATTTGTCAGTGGCCTCACACTGCCTTTACTTAGCAGAGTTTTCAGTTATCACCTAAGGTAAATAGACCCTAAAATAAACCCAAAGATATTTTGCGGCAATCAAAATATATTTTCTTCAACATCACAACTCAGTGATTGCCCTGGGAACTTCAGCGCATATGTTAATAGCGCTGCTGAAATCTGTCACAAAATTCTACATCCAGTTCCTCTGGCTGATGCTGTCTAACAATCTATTAACATAGGAGGAAGTAGAAAATCATGCCAAGAACACCAAAGTTTTTGTTTTGTTTTGTTTTGTTTTTTTCTGGAGAATGTACAGGACCTCAGGAGCACAGGAGATAAGGTTTTGTCCTCCCTGGAGGTGGGAAAGTGCACTGATTAGAAATCCCAGCTCTGGATACAAAATCTTGAGTTAAAATCTCAGCTAAGCTACTTAATGACTCTGTGAAATTACCCCTGTTATACGTTATCTCTCACACTGTTTTTCCTTTAGTAAGAAAAGGCTGGCATAAGGATTAAGTGAAATAAAGGGTACATGAAGTTATTCAAATATTTGTCATGTACTACGTGCCTGCACTAAGTCCAGAAAACAAAACAGTGAACAAATGAGGTAAATCCCCTGCCATGATGGAGCTCACATTCTGGTGGGAGACAAATAATAAATATGCAAAATAACATGTAATATCTAATTTAGGCTAGTGATAATTAATATGAAGAAAAATAAGGCCAAGTGAGGACATAGAGAGTGATGAAGTTGCCAATTTAGATAGAAGAGTCTGGGAAAGATTCTCTGAGGACACTTAAACAAAGACCTGGATGAAATGAAGGCGTAAACAATACAATTGTCCAAGGGAACAGCATTCTAGCTAGAGGAACATCAAGACAAAGGTTTGAGGTAGGAAAAAGAGCAAGGAGGCGTGGGAAACAAGAGAGGAGTGACGAAATGGGATTACGATCAGAAATCACATCACCAAGGTAGCCATAGGTGAGATCAGACGGGTCTCTTTTAAGCCATGTGGCTTGTATTCTAAGCATGAAGGGAAGCCATTGGTCAGTTTCCCATCATCCTCTCTGTGAATTGCTTAGCACAGTGCCTGACATATCAGAGGACGTGCTGAGCAAGTGGCTGAGTTATCACATTATTTTGGACTAGTGTCAAGGCAGCAGAAACACATTCCTTACCAGCAACACTAAGTCCAACCTTCACTCACAGAGCAAGCGATAAGGTCAGAGACTCTATGACCTGCAAGCTCTAAGTGGGGCTGATTTTTCAGGTCATAAACACACAAAATGTGCAAACACAAAAACCAAATAAAGCCTAAAGAAATGGCAGGCATTCTGCTCTCACACGTGGCTACGTGACTCTATTCTTCATGAAAATCCAAAGTGGGAGGTAATAACACTTTGTGCAGAAAAATATTATTATTTGCTTATAACTGAGCCACTGAATTAAGCAAACAATAAAGTTTTATTTCACCTTTTTTATTACTTTTCTTAATGTGACTATTAGGAAATTTAAAATTAAATATGTAGCTTGCATTATATGTCTGTTGAACTCAGAGCAGGTGCAAAGTGAATGTGGGCAGGAAGGAAATGGAGGAATAGGAACAGGAACTTCATCACTCTCTGTCTCCTCACTCAGCTCTAAGAAGATCTTTGCATTCTTAACCAGGGTGGCAAATGGGGTTTATCTTGAAGGTCAAGTCAGATTTGTAACAGTGTTTTTCTAGAGTACCATATTATTATAGAAAGGACTTGAGACCAAATGCTAGCTCAGTGGGAAGACCACTGGGGTTAATGTACAATATTTGCCATTGGACACCAGACAAGGTCATGACAGCCCATATACCATTATTTTTGTATGGGAACAATAATAATAATAGCAATAATTTCTTAAACATGCATTTTTCACTGGGAACTTGCTGAATATTTATTCTTGCTGTTCCCATTCACAATTTTATTTTTCACAACAACCTTGAAAGGTAGTAATTACCATGCTGGTTTTACAGATGTGAAAAATGAACTTTGGAGATATTGGCTTTCTAAACTAATAAGTCCAAGAATTGAGCCTAGCACATCTCCCCAATGCTCACGCTCTAATCACGACTGCTGTGAACAGGCACTGCCTCTTGATAACAGAATTTGCTCCCTGGGATGCTGGCTGCCAGCATGGACCTGTGCAATCTGCTTGGTGGCTAACCTATTCCTAGACCTGGGTCTGTGCTGAGCACCTTTTGGATATGACAGAGTGGTACCAGTGGTGTGCACACTCAACCCTTTACCCCACCTTAGGAGATTAGTCTAAATCCATGGTTCTCAAACTTTGGCAAGCATCAGAATCATATAGAGGGTTTATTAAAACACAGAATGTGGGCCCTATACCTAAAAATTTTCTGATTCAGACGGTATTCAATAGGGCCTGAGGATTTGGCTTTCTAATAAGTTCCCAAGTAGTGCTGATATTGCTGATCTGGGAACCATGCTTTGAGAATCACTAGCCTAGACCAGCTCCCTGATCTTCTTGGTCACATATTAAATCATCTAGAAAATTTTTAAAATGAACCAATGCCCAGCCCTAGACCAGACCAGACCAACTGAAGCAGAATCTCTACTGTGGGCTCCAGATACATGTATTTTTAAAATCTCAGGATTGAAGTGAAGATTGAGAACCACTGAGTCCATTTAACCCTCCTTTCTAGCTGTTCCAAAAGATAAAATTGTGGAAAAAAAAATAAACAAGTCCACTCCGGTCAAGGAGCCAAGCCTTGATGGATTCGTTGTGGACAGATGCCAATATTAGGGCTGAATTAAAGCCGGGGGGTGATAGGAGGGTGTCAGGGTGGGAGGTAGAGAGTCTGGAGGACACATAGCAGGCATAGCAGGGGAGACAGAGTCCCTAGAAATGTTATCCAGTAACCCACATTATCAGAATCCATGAGTCTGTCCTTTAGAGATATTTTAATAGTGACTAAATGTCATTATGTGTTCAGTGACTGTCATTTGCTTCATAGTTAGAGAATCTTTCAACGTGAAGGACACTGACATTATAACCATTATCTGGCTCAACAGGAATAAAATTTGATGGAATGAAAATGATCCACATTTGTGAGGCTCTCAAAGAGGAAACCCACTGCAGCTAGCATCTAATCCTGTAAAATCTACAAAGCTAAGAATTTCAAGTATAAACATCATGAAATATTTTTTCCATAAAAGAAAGACAAATCCTAGGAATCTAAAAGTCTGATATTGACTTCTCCCTTTGCAGCGCCAAAAGTAAAACTGGCGGACGATCTCTAAAACCTTCCTTTTATCCCTATCACTCAAAAAAAAAAAAAAAATCAAGAACATCAAAAGAAATGACTTCTTATCTGTGAAATTTTCTGGTGTTTGGTGACTTTGCAGAAGCACATCTCAAAATTTCCCAGCATCTGCTGGTCACAAAGTTCCTCCAAACACTTTCGCTTTAGATTTACTTACAGAATGACTTTTTTCCCTCCATAAATATACTTTTTCCTCTTTTTCAATGCTTTTTTACTGCATGATGGCTGTGAAAGATGCTGACTGGCTCTAAAATGCAAACAAATCTTCAAATATTTCTTGTTTTTATTTTTCAAGATTCCTATAACAAAACAGCTTGTATTTATGCTGTTCTTTCTGCATGGTCTGCATCCAGACACAATCCTTACCTAGTTCTTGAAAAACCACCCAATTTCTACAAATTTGCTATATGATATCAAGAGATAGTTTCATTCTTTATTTCTTTTTTTTCTTTCGTGGTTTTTTTTTAATTTTTATTTTTTTATTCCAGGGTATTGTGAGGGTACAAACATTATGGTTACACTTTATGTCTTTGCCTCACCCAAGTGCGGGTTAAAGGCATGCCCTTCCCACCTCCCCCCCTTAGTGCTCCCCGTGTCCTTTAGTTGTTGATTTGCCCCCCCCATCCCCCTAATCCCTGGAGAGTATTTCTGCCATGTGATCAACCTAGTGTTGATCAGTTAGAACCAGTTTGATGGTGAGTACAAGTGGAGCCCGTTCTTCTGCTCTTTTGGTGCCTCACTTTGGGTAATGGGCTTAAGTTTAGTCCAGGAAAGTGTAAGAGGTTCTAGATCACTGTCGTTTCTTATGATTGAGTAATATTGCATTGTAAACATATACCAAATTTTATTAATCCACTCATGGATTGATGGGCACTTGGGTTGTTTCCACATCCTTGCAGTAGTGAATTGTGCTGCCATAAACATTTGGGTGCAAATGTCTTTATCGTAGAATGTTTTGTGCTCTTTTGGGTAGATGCCTAATAGTGCTATTGCTGGATTGAATGTTCTGATTGAACTGAGATTATCAAAATTGCCAAACATTTCAAATTTACCTTTTTATGTCCCATTCCCAACTTTTTGAAAGGAAACCTATTCTTGAACAAGGTTAATCAACTATTTGCAACGGTAAAAATTACCCCATTTATCTATACAATCTAAATTTTTGGATTTTCACATATTCATAGTCAAATAACCAGATCCCCCCTTCCTATACCTCATGTTTGAAAGAAGAGATGACAAAAAATAAACAGAGTATGCATTAGGGTTGCATTCATTTTAATCATTTAAATATTATAGTTAAAATGATAAATGATTTTAAAACAATTATTGAAAGTTCTATAAAAGCCTCAGTCATTAAAGACTCCAAGATCTGTTTCTCTTAACACTAGAAAATGGATGAATATATTTTGTGGTACGTTTTTCCCAATTGGAAGTTGAAACATCTCAAATGCTTGTTCTGGTGTAACCTCTATTGACTAGACCAATTGTTTGCCCAGAAAAGTGTGGTCACTCCTCCTCCTTTGGCATTCTGATTTATTTCCTGCTATGCTCTGGTAAAGAATTTAAACAAACTTCTACTTCATAAAATCTCCACAGGAAACATCAATTTGAAAAATCTGTCACCACAAAATGTGCCCTTTAACTGTGCCCATGAGTCAACTGAAAAATAAGAATATAAATATATCTATAACAGTGCATATTGTCATATGATTTTAGAAATGAAAATAGTGACAAGCAATTATAATAATAGCCTAACATTTGCTTTTCATTCCATGTACACACACACACACACTAACCTCAATAAAGGAATACTTTGAAAAGCAAGCAAGATAAATAAGTCTTAATTTTATCACCTGCATTTACCTATTCAAATGTATTCAATCAAAATTCATAATAAATATTTGTGAAGTATTTAATCATTAGCACATAGTACAACAAAAATTTTGCCATCCCACTTACTGAAAATTAATATACCTTTGAAAACACTCAAGATGTGTTTTAGAGAAGGTATTAACATAATAATTATATCCTGGCCAAATACATGATTCTTCCACTTCATCTTCAGTTAAATTAAATAAATATCATTGTGCTTATATTCAGACATTCTAAGCAAAGTTTGCAATTAAAAGATAACACACATCTCTGGAATTTGTAATAAGAACCATAATTATTACCAAATAAATAAGAAATGAAAATGCCATAAAAGCAGAATATCTTAAAAGGGAGAAGTTATTACTCAGTACCGATCATTGGAATTAATACTATGTATTAGCCCAACACTATTTTCTATAATCAAATGAGGTTTCAAGTGTTATATTTTAACTTTTGCATGTATCTTTGACATATAACAAGTCTACTTGAAATGTGTAAGCTAAATTATCACAAGAAGTTACATTTGAATAACACTTTAGTTAAAATATAAAAGTAAAAACGTAATTTCATTTGCTTCTCACATCAATCTATAAGAAAGGCAGGAAGTTATTACTGTCCTTGTTTTGTCTGAGACAATAACCCAAGTTTCCTGACTTTTAGTCTAAATATCCAGATGTCTAGTTTACAGATTGCGTCTTACTAAGGGTAAACAGAGTGCACTGCACAAGCACATACGTCTTACAACAATTTCCATAGGAGGAAAGTGCTGTCATAGTATATCGCTCATTTTACAAAATGAAAAAAACTGAAGCATAGAGACATAAAGGCCATTGTTTTAGTTTCCTATTGCTACTGTAATAAACTACCCAAAATTTAGTGGCTTAAAAAAATAGGAATTTATTATCTTTCACTTTTGGAGATCCAAATACCAAAGTGTGTCTCACTGGGCTAAAGTCAAGGTGTTTGCAGGGCTGTATTCCTTTGGGGGGTTCTAGGGGACAATTAGTTTCCTTGCCTGTGAAGGAATGATAGAAGACCAAAAGATTTCAAGGTAATTTGCATCTGCTAGTCTTAAGAAAGATGGTACATGTAAATTACTATAGCCCAACAAATTGAGATGTTCTTACTATTATAGATAATAATTACATGTGCACATAGTTAGTCTGCAGTATAACATTCTTTGAGAGTGGGTTACCATGTCTTTTTGATTTTTATATTTAGTGCAGTACATCGCCAAGGAGAATACACAATGTGTGTTAAATGAACAAAGATATGTAAATGTAGGAGCATTAATAACTGTCAAAGTTGCTGGGTAATTACAAAATAAATAAACCAAGGAATAAACAATTGGAACAATGGTGTTCCAAACTTCAGAAGCAATTTGACAATAACAAATCAAATTAGAGATGCAAATAGCAGAAGGAGAATTTTACCAGTACATTAATTCCAGCATTATTTGTAATTGTAAAAATTAGTCCACAGGAAAAAGCATAAGTAAATAGTGAACTATTCATACAATGGATTACTATATAGTAATTAAAAAGAAGGAACTAGAACTATATATGTGAACATGGATAAATCCCAAAAACATTGAGTGACTGAGGCAAACGGCAGTTGAATATATACATTATGATATAATTTTTATAAAGTTAAAAGCAATCCAAACAATATGTCTTTTTATAGGTATATGGATATGTAGTAATAGTATAAAAACATGCAAGGAAATGAGAAGTATCAAACACAAGAAAATAATTATTTCTAAGGAAAGAAGAGGAATGAGATCCAAGAGGGGTATACAAGCATTTCAGTGCTATATATAACTTTCCTTATAGAAGGCATATATGGCAACATGTTAAGATTTGATAGGAGTCAATGATGGGTACAAGATTGTTACATTATACTCTAAATTTTTCTATATGTTTGTAATCGTTTGTGAAAATATCATTAAAAGGAATATGTTTACAGTGTCACAAAAAGTTTATGCTGGAAAGGATTCTAAAAATATTCAAAATCAGATGGCCTAGATTACACAGCCAGACACCCCAAAGCAGGTAAATGGAAACTCTGAAACTAATATCCAGTTTCTCTAATTCGCACATCTGTTCTCTATTCATTGTGACTTACAGTATATGATGCATTGCTTTTATTTTTGGTTCTTTTTAGTTAAATTAAAATTTTTTTTAATTTTAATTAGAAAAAAATTCCAGTTCAATGGTTTCCTTCATTTCTGGATGACAGCCTCTGCAGTCTTAAGAATTGTAAATCTCAAGACTGCGAGAACAAGTAAAGGTGAGAGAAAAAAGCCGCAGGGCCATCTGAAAGTCTTTCCATGTCCAAGCTGGAAGAAATCATTTCACTGAAATTGCCAACACATAAACCTGCTATGGGAGCCAAACACATTTGCAGAGTTGTGGATAAAGGGCTGGGGTGCAGTTATTCTTAATGGAGATGATATCCATCTGTCTCACCCCTCAAATGTCAGCCTAAATTTCAACCAGAGTCATGAGAAGTGTCCTGGCCCCAGGCACAGTGACTAAGCAGAAAATGCTGTTCACCTCCTTTCCCAAAGTGATGCTGACTGTGGAAAAAGAACAGAAGCAAAAAACATATTCATTTACCTTTAGATTTCTTCTGTGATTTTTCCTTTCCCCTTGGTGTTCCTCCCCTAAGGGACAGAGCAAACCTTTCCTTCGATTTCAGAACATAGATCAATTTCAAAAGGGGAGGGAGACTAACACTTATTGAGCTCTTCTGTCAGGTGTTCTACAGGTGTTTCCTTATTTCAACCTGACAACCACCTTTTGAGGCAGCTATTAATTACCTGCCTATTATACAGAGGGGAAATTGGGGTTCCAAAGGTCAGATAAGATATACAAATTCACGCATCTACTAAAGTGCAAGATATCTACCTAAAGTCCATGTTTGTTCATTTTTTTAAACTACACAATGCTTCCAAAAGTCTATAATCTGTCACTTTGTGTCCTCTCTTGGGTCCTCAGTTTTTTTCATCTGAATATTGGGTAGACTGGAATAGCCTATCTTGAATATTATCTGATTCTCTGAACAAACTAATCCTGGATGGGCAGACACACAGTGTCTATTCACATGGATAATTGGGAAAGAAGAGGTCAGAACAGAGCCTGTTGCAGATAAGACAGCACCCTTGACCAGAGATACTATGTGATTTTTAAAAATAAAAAGGCAAAACTCTAAAAAGGAAGTATTCATTAGTTAATAGATGAGTCAATCTACTTTTTGAGATTGGCCAGGTCATCTTGGCTGCATTTATCATTTTAGTGTTACTTTGTTTTTTATGCCTCCTGAGCTCAAAAACCTCCCGAATCAAATCTCATCTCCTTAGCAGTTACCTCAGTACATCACTCCTATCCTTTTCTGAACACCTCTGATAACCACAAGGAAAACTAGTTGATCTTTCTGACTTCAAACTTACAGAAAGCTTGTCTTCTTTCTGTTCATGTTCTCGTGCCTTCCTTCCCTGAAGTCATGCTGCTTCACCCTGTCACAGACCAGCTGCAGGTTCGCCTTTTCTTAAAGACTTCCCTTGACTAACCTCTATAGGGTCCAGTGACTTTAATTATTTCAGATTTCTCATCTCTTTGGTGAAAAGGGAAGAATAAATGGGATTTTAAAATTCCATTTCTACCATGTGCCAGGTATTCTGCCAAAGCCTTAATAAATAAAATCATAGCAATCACACTTAATCCTGTCAAGCCAGGTATCATTCCTATTTCACCAATGGTAAAATTGAGACTCAGGAACATTAAGGTGACTTGTCCATAGTCATACATTTGGAAAACCAGAATTGACAACCAAATCAAGCTGGATCTAAATGCCAAACTAAAGTGTCTCTGCACTCCAAGAACAGATTGAGGGTGCATAAAAATTCAGATCTTTGTTTATTCTCCCCTTCTCCTAAAGGGTGTTGAATAACTTCAATGTTCATTCATATTCCTCTATTTCTAAAATACTAGACTTCCCCAGTGTGAGCAAGGCCTGTATTACTGCATATCCAATTGACATAAAAACCAAACACATTGTTTCTCCAATAAATAACATCAATGCTGACCAAGTATATCGGACATAAAACCAAACACATTACCCTCTCCTTGAAACCAACCACGCTATGTCAGCACGCAAAACTGTGCAGCTCTGGTTGCCACAGCTCAATAAAGACTTAACAAGACTTGGAGAGGGTCCAGGGAAGAGCAATTAAAACATCCTAAGAGATAGAAAAGGCTGTCTTAGAAGAACAAACTAAAATCAATCAAGATCTTTAAATTTACCAAGATAAAGTCTGAGAACTGATGGATTCAGAGTCTGTAAAAACATGCTGGGATAGATAGCATGAGTATATATGCTCACTATCACCATTTGCTCTTTTTTAGCCATCCAGCATCCATTTCCCCTTCCTACTGGTAACTATAGTTCCTCATGGGAACTGCATATCCTTCACCAGTGTGTGTATTATGGTGGAAGTGTAAATCCAGAACCTTGCTCTTACCACAGGGTCTCAGCAAATGGAGCTCTCTGAACATGCCCAGTAAAGCCATGGAGAAGTCATGTGACCTAAGCTCAGCCAATCAGACTCCCCCTCTCCTTCGACTTTGAATCTTGAGAGATGGAGAAATAAGAAGCCAGAGGACGTAGTGGTTAGGTTTACCCATCCAACCACTGCTGATATGAGATCGTTCCTGCCTTCCTGTATCCTGGCCGTTAGGAGCCTCCTTGGTTCCAGTCTCTCTCTACACAAATTTCTTCATCCTGCCAATCAATTCTATGAGGTCCTGATAGCCTAGCATTAAGTACCTTTTTGTTTAAATTAGTCAGAGTCAGACCTGGGAGGGCCAAGATGCAGACTAGAAGCAGCCTGCACAATACCTTTCTCATGGAGAGGAGCAAAAGTGGTGAATAGATATCCACCTTTGGATCGACTGTCTGAGTGAGAGCACTGGGAATTGATGGAGAGGAGGCGGGAGTGAAGTGAAGAAGAGAGAAGTGGGATGACCTGCTCAGCTCAGCAGGACCGGAGGTAATTAGGGAAAGCGCCCACATGTAGGAAAGCAACAGAGGAGGAAATCTGACTCCATACTTCCTCTGAGGATATCGCAACTGGAGCAGCGGGAGGGCCCCTCCCCTGCAGCAGGCCTCCAGACTGATGCACACACTGATACACTGCAGGCTGTGCAGCTGCATTGCTCTGGAGAGGAGGGATGACTGGCTTGGGAGCACTGGGTGCTGCAATCGGCACCTTTGTAACACCCCAACCCTGAAATGCTACTTCTTCCCAGGGGTCAGATCTGTGACTGCTGCCTCCCTTTTGTCCCTGCTGGGTGAGTAGGGAGTGGGAAATCCCACTGCTCATGCATGCCTTGTGGGCAGGTGATGTGCATGCCCATCACAGCTGCCAGGGGAACCTGGGCAAGTCAGGAAACCATGGGCCTGGCACCCACTGCTGTGGCCTAGATGATCCTGCTCAACCACACCTCCCATTGGACTTTAGCCCTCAGTGCCCACCGCCCATTGTCAGGTCAGCTGGACCAGTGCCACTGCTGCTGCCTGGGAGGGCTGGAATGGGCGAGTGCCAGCACAGCTGCTGCCTTTGAATCTGGGTAGACTGCATACTGAAGACACATGTCATCCTGCACAGGTGCCCCACCTCAGCCACCCGGACCCATGCACATAAGCACCATGCCATGCAGACCCCATGTAGGCAGGCATACTGCCCTGCAGGCCCACTCTATCCTGGGGTCCCACTCCACCATATGCATAAACTGTGACCAATGGGCCCACTTCATGCCAAAGGCCTGCTCCACAACAAGGGCCCGTTCCATGACACAGGCCCACTCCACCCATTCATGTGTCACAACCTGTGAGCCAACTCCACATCAGGGGCTCATTTTGTCCCATGAGCCTGCTCTGCCTACGGGCTTGCTTCACCCCACAGACCCACTACACCCTGTGTGTGCACTGCACCCTGCATGTGCACCACAACCTGCACGCACCTCATCCTGCCCATGTGCCTGGCACCTCATCTACTCAGGCCTGTGTGCGTGTGCACCACACCCAGCAATCTCCTCTATCCCGTGCACATGTCCCACCCTGCAAGCCAGATCCACCTGGCATGTGTACCTTGCACCAGGGACCAGCCCAGCCATAGCAGCCTGGTGACAACTATAGGAGAATAGGAGAGATGTAGCAAAGCATCAACATTGAAGGTTCACAGTGCATCTGCCCCCTCCTGCCTGGTCAGGCTTTTGGAGTAGGACCCAAGCATGCCATCCAGGGACCCATCTCTATCTTCACCAAGCAACAGAGGTCCGAGAAGAGGAGAACAGATGTACCATATCTCTTAGCTGTTCTGAGCTGACAGAAGAGGCCCAGATAAGAAGGAACCAGTATAAAAACTCTGGCAGCATGAAAAAACAGGCTGTCTAAAAATCACCAAAGTATAACAATAGCTCTCCAATAATGAACTCCTACCAAAAGGAAATTGTTGAAATGACAAATATGGAATTCAGATTATGGATGACAAGTAAGATGAATGGAATTGAGGAGATGGTAGAAAACCAGCTCAAAGAAACTAAAAAAAAAAAAAAAATTCAGGACATGAACAAAAAATTCACTAAAGAGATAACTTTAGAAAAGAGATAACAGAACTTAGAGAACTGAAAGGATCAGTTAGGGAATTTCAAAATACAGCACAAAGATTTAACAACAGACTAGACCAAGCAGAACAAAAATTTCAGAGCTTCAAGACAAGGATTTTGAAGTAACTCAGTCGGTATAATATCTAAAAAAAAAAAAAGGCCGGGTGCAGTGGCTCATGCCTGTAATCCTAGCACTCTGGGAGGCCGAGGCGGGTGGATCATTCTGAGCTCAGGAGTTCGAGACCAGCCTGAGCAAGAGCGAGACCCCGTCTCTACCAAAAAATAGGAAGAAATTAATTGGACAGCTAAAAATATATATAGAAAAAAAAAAATTAGCCGGGCATGGTGGCACATGCCTGTAGTCTCAGCTACTCGGGAGACTGAGATAGTAGGATTGCTTGAGCCCAGGAGTTTGAGGTTGCTGCGAGCTAGGCTGACGCCACGACACTCGCCCCAGGCAAGAGAGTGAGACTCTGTCTCAAAAAAAAAAAAAAAAAAAAAAAAAAAAAAAAAAAAAAAAAAAAAAAAAAAAAAAAAAAAAAAAAAAAAAGAACAAAGAGAAATGCCCAATCATTGCTGTAAGTATGAGATTATCAAAGCAAGCTAATATAAGAGTTATAGGTATCTCTGGGGGAAAAGAAGAAAAATCAATAAAGATGGAAAATCTATTTGAGTGAATAATAGAGAAAAACTTCCCTGGTATTGCTAGAGGCTGAGATATTCATACACGAGTTGGTCACTGAAACCTAGAAGATTCTTAGCAAATGCGATATCAACAAGACATGTAGTCATTAGCCTGACCAAAGTCAAAGTTAAGGAGAAAATCCTATAAGCTGCAATACAAAAGCAATAAGTTACTCACAATGGAAAACACATTAAACTAGCAGCAGACCTCTCAGCACAGACTTTTCAAGCCAGAAGGGACTGGGGTCCCATTTTTAGTCTTCTTAAACAGAATAACTTCCAACAAAGAATTTTGTATTCTGCAAAAATAAGTTTCATAAATGAAGGAGAAATAACATCTTTCCCAGATAAGCAAACACTAAGAGAATTAGTCACCACTAGACCTGCCCTACAGGAAATGCTGTCTAAAGAAACAGAACAATCAATACCCATCAGCATAAAAACACCCAAAAGTTAAAGCTCACAACTCTTATAAAACAGTAACATAAGGGGGAAACAAAGCAACTAGGTATCATTCAACATGATGAACAGAACAGTATCCCACATATCAATGCTAACATTGAATGTAAATGGTTTTACTGCTCCATTTAAAAGATATAGACTGACTGAATGGATTAAAAAACCAGAACCTAAATATATGCTGTCTCCAAGAGACCCATCTAACTTGTATAGATTCTCATAACTTAAAATAAAGGGATGGAAAGAAATATTCCAAGTGAATGAAAACCAAAAGCAACCAAGAGGAGCTATTCTCATATAAGATAAAACAGACTTTAAGTGAACAATGATTAAAAAAGACAAAGATGGTCATTATATAATGATAAAGGGAGCAACTCAGCAGGAATATACGACACTCCTAAATATATACGTACCTAAGACAGGAGCTCTCAAATTCATAAAACGAATTCTACTACATCTAATAAAAGAAATAAATAGTGGCACCATGATTACAGGGCACTTCAACACTCCACTGACAGAATGGACAGATCATCCAAGCAGAGATCAACAAAGAAACACTGGATTTAAATAGTACTCTAGAACAAATGGACCTAAAAGAAATACACAGAACACTCTACCCCAAAACTGCAGAATATACATTCTTCTCATCAGAACGTGGGACATTTTCCAAGATAGATCATATACTAGCACACAAAATAAGTCTTGGCAAATTCAGAAAAACTGAAATCATTCCATGTGTTTTCTCAGATCACAATGGAATAAAACTAGAAATTAATTCCTATAGGAACTCTCAAATCTACACAAAATCATGGAAATTAAACAACATGCTACTGAGCAATCCTTGGGTCAATGACAAAATCAAGGTGGAAATCAAAAGATTTTTCAAACTGACCAACAAAGATTACATATGCTTTCAAAATCTCTGGGATACAGAAAAAGCAGTTCTAAGAGAGAAGTTCATAGCCTTAAATGATCATACCAAAAATACACAAAAATCACAAATTAACAACCTAATGTCATACCTCAAGGAATTAGAAAAAGAAGAATAAACTGAACCCAAAGCTAGCAGAAGAAACGACTTAACAAAGGTCAGAGCAGAACTAAATGAAATGGAAACCAAAGAAACAATACAAAGGATCAACAAAACAAAAAGTTAGTTCTTTGAAAAGATAAACAAAATTGATAGACCTCTAGCTGATTAACCAGAAATAGAAGAGAAAGCACTCAAATAAGCTCCATCAGAAATGAAAAAGGAGACATTATAACAGAAATACAAAATATCATCATCAGTGACTACTATGAAAACCTCTTATACACAAACTAGAAAATGTAGAGGAATAAATTTTTGGAAACACATGATCTGCCAAGCTTGAATCAGGAAGAAATAGAAATCTGGAACAGACCAACAGGTAACGAAATTGAAACAGTAATGAAAAAATCTCCCAACAAACAAAATGGCCTGGACTAGACAGATTCACAACTAAATTCTTCCAGCCCTAAAAGGAAGAATTGGCACCCGTTCTACCTAAACTGTTACATAACATCAAGAAGGATGGAATCCTCCCTAATTCATTCTACAAAGCCAGTATCACCCTGATATCAAAGTCAGGAAAGGATACAATAAAAACAAAGAAAACTATAGACTAATAACCCTTACAAACATAGATGCAAAAATCCTCAGCAAAATACTAGCAAACCAAATTCAACAGCACAACAAAAAAATCCACCATGATCAAGTGGGATTCAACCCAGGGATGCAAGGATGGTTCAATATAAACAAATCGATAAATGTGATCAACCACATAAACAGAAGTAAAATCAAAGATGATATCATGATCTCAACAGATGCAGAAAAAGTATTCAATAAATCCAGTACCCCTTCATGATAAAATTCCTCAATAAACTAGGCATGGAAGGAACATACCTAAAAATAGTAAGTCACATATGACAAATCCATGGCCAACACCATATTAAATGGGGAAAAGTTGAAAGCATTCCCCCTATGGACCCAAACAAGACAAGTATACTCACTGTCACCACTTCTATTCAACATAGTACTGGAAGTCCTAGCCAGAGCAATGAGACAAGAAATAGAAATAAAGGGCACCCAAATCCAGAAAGAAGAGGTCAACTTATTGTTTACCAATAATATGATCTTAGGCCTAGAAAACCGTAATACTCCCCCAGATCAGGTTACAAAATGAATTTATAAAAATCAAGTGTTTCTATATAGTGATAAGTCAAGTCAATCTGAGAGTCAAGAGATCAATCATTTGTGCCCCCTAAATTTTTGAAATCAATTAGTCAATAAATCAATAAATACCTAGCTACAAATAAAATAAAATACCTAGGAATATACTTAACCAAGGAGGTAAAAGATCTCTACAAGGAGAGCTACAAAACACTGATGAAACAAATCATAGATGACAAACAGAAAAACATCCCATGCTCATGGATTGTAAGAACCAGCATTGTTAAGATGTCCACACTGCCCAAAGTGATTTATAGATACAACTCAATCCCATCAAAATCCCAATATCGTTTCTCATGGATCTAGAAAAAATAATCCTAAACTTCATAGGGAACCAAAAAAGACCCCAAATAGCCAAAGCAATCTTAAGCAAAAAGAACAAATCTGGAGGCATCCCATTACCTGCCTTGAAATTATACTACAAGGCTATAATAATCAAAACAGCCTGGTACTGCTATAAAGGTAGACACATAGACCAATGGAACAGAACAGAGAACCCACAAACAAAACCAAATAGCTATAATCAACTGATTTTTGACAAAGCAGATAAAAACATACACTGAGAAAAGGAAGCCCCATTCAATAAATCTTGTTGGGAAAACTAGATGGCTGCATGCAGAAGAATGAAACTGGATCCCTATCTCTGACCATATACAAAAATTAAAGATAGATTAAGGACTTACATTTAATACCTGAAATCATAAAATATCTAGAAGAAAATGTAGGAAAATCTCTTCTAGATATTTGCCTAGGCAAAAAATTTATGACTAAGACTGCAAAAGCAAATACAGTAAAAACAAATAAATAAATGGTACTTAAGTACTCTTCATGAAAGAAGATAGACAAATGGCCAACAAACATAAAAAAATGCTCACTATCACTAATTATCAGGAAAATGCAAACTATAACCACAATGAGATATGACCTTACCCCTGGTCAGAATGACCACTATCAAAAAGTCAAAAAACAATATATTAATATGTTGGCATAGGTGCAGTGAAAAGGCAATGCTTATGTGTTCTTGGTGGGAATGTAAACTTGTACAACTGCTATGGAAAGCAGAATGGATATTCTTCAAAGAACTAAAAGTAGACCTACCATTTGAACCAGTGGTTTTACTAAAGGGTACCTGCCCGAAGGAAAAGAAGTCATTTTTCAAAAAGACACCTGCACCAGAATGTTTATCACAACACAATTCACAATTGCAAAAATATGGAATCAACCTAAATGCCCATCAACAGATAAATGGATAATGTGATGTGTGTAGGTATACATATATACCCATACACACACACCATGGAGTACTACTCAGCCATAAAAAAAGAATGAAATATGTATTTGTAGCAGCTTGGGTAGAACTGGAGACCATTATCCTAAGTGAAGTACCTCAGAAATGGAAAAACAGATACCACATTTTCTCACTAATTAGTGGGAGTTAAATTATGGGCCCACATGGGCCCAAAGACATGTAAAGAACATTAGAAAACAAGAAAGGTGGAGGGTGGGAGGGGGTTGAGGGATAAAAATCTACCTGTCTGGTACAATGTACATTATTTTGGTGATGGGTTCACTGAAAATCCTGACTTAAGCATTATATAATTCATCCACATAACAACAATCACTTGTGCCCTCTAAATTTTTTGAAATAAATCAATCAGGCAATAAATCAATAAATAGAAACATAGAAGTAAAGGCAATATAATAGAGGAAAGTTAGTCTTTTTACAGAAATAAAAATAAATAGGGTCAGTTTCAGATATCTCTTTGCTAAGAAAGAAAAATACTCGTCAAAGCCCAGATCAGGAGCTAAAAGGCAACTCCTTCTACTAGAACAATAGTAAGCAAGGTGCAGCTTAAAAGCTAGAGGAGAGGGAATTGATGCATGCCAGACACTGCACAGAGAGCTTTATACCTATTATCAAATTTAAGTCTCACAACAGCCCTATGAGGAGGGAAATAGGATCTCACTTTTGCAGACTGAAGCTGAGGCTAAGGACAGTTAAGTAGCTTGCTCAACGTAAGGAGTAAGAAATGAAAGAGTCTGGAATAGAATACAAGTGCATCCCCAGTCAAATTATAAAGAATTCAAAATAGAAACAAGTGATACTTGAACCATTTATTTATGATCTTAGGTAGCAGACGCATAGAGAGAAAACATTCTTTCACGACATGTTTAAATGATCCTGTCAGATACATGTCATAAAGATATGGATAAATGGATGTATGGATGAATGGATATATGGATGGACAGATGGGCGGGCAGGCCGACTAAAAGATGATACATGTTTGGTGGAGTTCCAGGGAAAGCAATTCTTATGTGAGTAGCTGTTAAAGCACTATTAACAATTGGTGCTAACAACAAAATAGAATAAAATACTGTATCTGAAGTTGCCATTTGAAGATGTAATACATATTTACTTTATATTGCATGTAGGGTTTTTAATATTATATTTAGAGGAATGAGAGAAATTCACAAATTGCTTCACTACTAAATGGCTTCAAACTTTCTATCTCAACATTAGAACCTAAAGCAAAAATGTATGTTTCCTAAAAAATACATGATTTCACTTCAATCAAAACTCGCTCATTAATAAAACTGCAGACTTTCATTTTAGTAAAACAAGCCATAAATTAAATCATTTTGTGGAAAAACTAGGATTCTTTTGGGGGATGGTATGTGCTTTTTTTTTCTCGGTGACATTGACATGCATCTTTAAAAGGTGAGAGTCTCTTCTCAACTGACTCATTTGAAACAATACACATCAGCACACCAAGGAAATAAGAAAAGAAAAGAGGTCATAGAATGAGGCAAGGTGGGAGGAATGTGGGATGTTGATTACAACCAAACACTACATTTTTTTAAAAGAAAAATGGAGGCAGTGAAGTCAAGTGACTTCTCCAAGCTCACACAGCGGTTGTTGGCCAACTTGGGGTTCACACTCATGCATTCCTGATTCAGGAACGGTGCTACTGCCTCTGCATCACGTTACCTTTCACTAGACCTAGAAAACATACTGTGGGCCAACATGTAAGAAAACAAGAAAATGTAAATATATTCTTTCCGCCTGTGAGTCTGAAAGAAAATCATAGTAACAGAAATGCGGATGTTTTTTCTTCTTTATTTCAGACTAGTGGAATTATTTCCCTTTACCTTCCCCCACTCCTACTTCTTGTCCTTGGCCGGGCGCGGTGGCTCACGCCTGTCGTCCTAGCTTCCTGGGAGGCCGAGGCGGGAGGATAGCTGATGTGACTTATTTTCTAACCCTGTTCACCTCAGCACTGCAAACCTGATTCCAATCACATTATTAAAATAAAAGAATACCTCTTGGGTCAGCAGAGTTCCCACTAGCTGCACCCTTTATCCTTTTGACAGGTAACATGGGGGATCAGAATGCTGCCATCCAACTGGGAAACGTCCCAGAAATACAAATGAGAATCTCAACCTGCTTCTCACAGGCCATGGCTCTGCTGATGGAATGTCATCAAACAGATCGAAGTCTGCATTTCCTTAATTAACGATCATCTCACCAGGGGAGAGGGAGTGGATACTGTTTTAATCTTTGTAAAACTTTTCTGCAAACACTGGAGCTCTCTTGAGCATTCATAGGGATATAAGAAGCCCTTGTCCTGAATAATATACTCACTATCAAGCTTTATTTGTTCAGCTGACCCTAGGAATAGAAGTTGTGAAACCTGTAAAAAGAATTTCAAAAAGGAAATTTATAAAGTCAAATCTTTCTACCATCACTTCAGCAACAATCATTTATTATGCACCTATGTGCCTTGCACTGAGCTGGCCCTTGGAAAAGGTCTAAGTCAGGCTCTGTTTGAAAGAATCATAATTTAATGGGAGAGACAGATCATATTCACAGAAAGCATGTAAGATTTCATTGTACAGGGACAGTAAAATTCCCCAATAGCACACTTTTTTTTCCCTAAATCTGGAACAGATTATCTATTTGGAAATCGTGCTTAAGTCAAACTCGACTCTGCTTTGTGGTGCTGGGACTGGAACTGGGAAAACCACATCTCTCTTTGGCCAACCGCTCCTTCTTGTGCAAGAGGAGAATTGCAAGGCTTCAGCATGAACAAGGGGCTTCATCCTTCTTGCCTGTTCCCTTTTTGCTTTTTCCTGTCAGCATCATCCTAACAATGATTCTTCAATTTAACAGCAATGTTTTATTTATTTATTTTTTTAGTTTCAGCACTTGGTTCCAGTTTGCAGTTTTTCCAACATTTGAAGAACAATCCTTATGGCACCCCCAGATAACAATGTCAGCTGGCCAGCACCCTCCCTGCTTGTAGACATCCAACAGTCCTATGGTACCATTTTCCATGCTCAGAGATACTAGCACCAGCTAAGAAATGCCCCGTCCACAGATATCTAAGTTTCAGCTTTGTGAAGCCTCTTCTCCAAGCTTCTAAATGTTAATAATTCCAACCTCTCCCTTTTGTTTCCCCAGCCCAAGGTAGCTGTTTCCTGACGATGCTACTTCTACAATACCTGAAGTTTCTCTTTTAGTATTTTTAGTTCTTTAATATGTAGTTATAATTCATTATACTAAATCCTCTCTTAAAATAGCCGGTATGGTTTCCGTCTCCTGAATGGACAGATTACAAAGTTCAAAGGAGCACATTTCCTTGACAGGAAAGGCCCTGGCTGGAGTCTGACTGACAGAATTTCAATTTCAGCTCCATTATTTAACAGCTTTAATAAAGTTAATTTAATAAATTTCACCTGTTACCTTGGGATCATTGAGATAATAGTATCTACTTCATAAAGTTGTGAGAACTGAATGTCAATATGTAAATGGTCATATGAACTTATGTCAATTATTACATGTATGTATGTCATATGTTACATTGACAATATGTAATAAGTCAGTGTAAAGTTTAGAAAATGCCAAACCTATCGAAGCACTATTAAAAAATGTGGCTACCGTTCTCACAGAGCAAACCACACACCATAAGATGTGTGTGCACTAGTGGGAAGAAATAATGATAATAATTAAGATGTTGCATTTTCCTATTTCTTAAAAGAAGATTTAAGGTTTCTGCAATTTTGCTGTGGTCCAGCTAAGGAAGCGGGAGAATTTGGCCTACCATAAGAGAGAGAAAACAAAGAAACAAATGTTAACAAAATTAAGTGTAGACATTTCCTATCTCTAATATCATAAAAATTCAAACTTCTTACTGAGTATATAGTTCAGAGACAGTAAATAACTGGTATAATTTCCCGGATGTTTGCTTAATTCAGTACATACTGCCAACGTGAAACAGGGATGACGCAGGGAAAAGAAAATCCACTTTGGAGTCGGGGTTGGGTTCCGACTCCAGCTCTACCACTTCCTATCTCTGAGACTGTACAAGTTACTAACTCCTCAGAGGCACCTCGCCCTCACTTAGTGGGCATTCAATAAATATTCTTTCTATAAATATTCCCCGAGTAAATTCACTTGCCTAGTTTCGCCTTGTGCTATTTCTTCTGTGTTTTCCCCCATAAATACAATATAAAAGTATTACTCATCCTCCCATATCAGTCAAATGAAAGCCAGCAGAATCTCAATGATGACTAATATATTAGGTTAAAAGGTCTAAAATTGTTCCAGCTCCTGCTATGTTACCTTGGAGAGAGAGTGTATTCAGCTCACCAAAGAAATGTGAATTTAATAGGGAAGTGCAGGCACTTAGGTGCATTCTTACCTTTTAAAGAAGCTTCTTTGACATGGCACTTACTTTACCTGGTAAGTACATCAATGGGGAGGTGGGCAGAAAGGGGCTGGAATTAAGCACTCACCTAGAAAGTGCAGTTTTCTAAGCAGGGAATATTTTTTTGAGAGAAGATATTCAATTACTAAGGAAGTTCATGGAGAAAGGTTTCTTTAAAAGAGATGGAAATTTAGACAAAAGGTTTGCAAAGCTTCTTCCAGATGATGTGACCAAGTCAGAGATGCCCTAACCTTGGCCCGGAACAGGGACAGGGAAACACACCAGAGACAAATAGAAGGCAGTGCAGAATTCACAGCCAAGAAGCTTCTGAGACACAACTTAAGGAAAGTACTAGGCCAATGTTTTTGTTGCTCAGCTAGAGAAGGAACAAAATTCTCTCTTCTAAATTGAAGCCTAAACAGCTCCCAGCTGTAAATAATAGAAATGGATGATTTATTTCTACATTAGTTGCCAACTCCTTTCTCTTCCACAGAAAGGAAAATTGTCTACTCTTGATCTTAAAGTATTTTCTGATTGCTAGGAAATCATGTCAGAGGCCAAAAGAGGATCTCTATGTAAAATCCTCTGATAAAAATCATGAGCAGCAGCATGCCAGACAGAATCAGGCACAAATTAGTAATTCCACATCAGAACAAATTTCAGTCATCTAAAAATTTGTTTTCCAATTAACACTCATTGATTTGCACAACAAAAGGAAACCATCTACCATAATCTCAGTTTTGGAAACAACACAGATTTTGTTTCTCTTCCAGATGACAGGATCAGAGATTGTATAATCAGAGATTATACAATATGGTTATTTTAATTCTATAAGGACATCAAAATGATGTTGCCGAATGCACAGGTACACAGAAGTGTCTCCTAAATCACTTGTTTGCAAACAATAGCCTGGGGGCCAAATCCAACCCTGAAACTAAATCCAGTTCTCCAGCCAGCTATCTCTGTGTAAATAAAGTTTTATTGGAACACAACTAAACCCATTTGTTTACATACAGTGTGTGGCTGCTTTCCTGCTATAATGCCAGACTTGAGTAGTTGCCACCCAGACAGTATGGCCTGTAAAACCTAAAATATTGACTATCTGGCCCTTTGCAGAAAATGTTTGTTGACTTCTGTCCTAAGTTGTCACACAAATACTTTCCTATATTTTGGATACAAAGATAGATGGGACAAGGCCACTCCTAACTCAAACTATTCGCGAATGTGTCTCCTGGAAGCAAATATAAGACTATTCATTGAGCATTCTCTTTAAGTCAAATGCCAGTAGAGTCTCATTGTGTCCAGGAATTTGGGTGGAGTATATATCCTTGCCCTTTGATTTTGTTTTCAGCCAAGTGACCTGCTTCGGCCAATGGATGTTAATAGATTTGACATAAACAAAGGCTTAAAATATATGTACATACATTTGGGGGCTTGTCTTGCACTTTCCTTTGCCATACAAAAAAAAAAAAAAAAAAAAAAAAAAAAAAA
>RJWJ010008356.1:0-28511 GCA_004363605.1 Indri indri | reverse complement strand
ATATAATCAAACCACTCTCTCATCGTATTTCAAAACCTTCCAAATACATTATTTCCTCTATACCAATTTCATGCTACACTGCTGCCTAAAATATCCTCTCTTCACCACTTTGTACTCCAAATATTTTATGTTTTCAGGACCTAGATCCCACCCAACTTTTCCATGGAGAAGCTGTCAGCTGTTTACCTGATCGTGAGCAAGATATTACTGAACTCCTGCATTATTTGAAGGCTAGAACTCATGGACAATAAACACCAGTTTGATAGAAACTGGGTAGTTTGAACAAGTTCTTCAAGTGTCTGTAATACCATGGTCTTTTCTTATTCCTCAGTCAGAATACAACCCCTCGGCATTCACAAACCTCAGCCATCCGTAATATCACAGCCATTGTTCCCCATCTCTGAGATCTACCACAAGCTACCCTCTATATTTTGCCCTACACACATAGAACCCACTACTATCATTTACTTACTATTTTCCTATAAATCAAATATTTTTTTCCTTTTACTTAACTAAATGCACCTAATGGTAAAACTTTAGAATTGAAAAAGAAATGAATTTCTCACTCTATTACTTATAATAAAACTATTCTTCAGCAAAGTGCCCTTAAAAGAATCTGGCATATCACTTGCACTTTTAGAGGGAGTGGGGAGTTCTCTGGGTGATTCTGTAGTTAATTCCATCTGTTGCACTAGAATACAAATTCCTTGAAGATGAGGATCAAGTCTCCTTAAATGTTTAGTGATTAGTGGCCTCAGGCAAGGCCAAGAAAATAGAGAAACACTGGGAAAAAAGAGAAATCCTTATTAGGGAAATAGGATCATAAAAAAACTTGTAGCACTTCCCTTACCAAATCACTAACTAATTTTAGGTTATTCATATTAGTGCCTAAAAGAGAAAGAACAAACTCCACACAGCAAAGGGAACCACTAACAGAGTAAAGAGATAACACACGGATTGCGAGAAAATATTTGCAATTCATACATTGGATAAGGGGCTGACGCCTAAAATATATAAGGAACTGAAAGTACTCAATAATAAGAAAACAAAAAACACAATTTAAAAATAGGCAGAGGACCTGAATAGAAACTTCTCAAAAGACAACATACAATGGCCAACAGATAGAAGAAAAAACACTCAACACTGCTCAATCCTGGGAATTCTCCATCCCTACTGCCAATCCCTGTTGGAGTTTCTAAACACAGACAGTAGCACACAAGTCTAAGAAGTTTCAGCAAGAATCCACATTATCAAAAATTCACATTTGTGCCACCACATAAACTTCTGACCGATGACAACAGAGAGTGGAGGGCCCACGCACGCTCTCCACCTGTTGGACATGACACAGGTAGGCAAAGTGCATAAGGACACTTGGCTCACTTCTTTTTCTTTTGTAAAGGATCCTCCAGCTTTTTCCTCAGTGTTATGAGATAATTTCAGTGGAATCAAATGTTAAAGTCTAAAAATGCCATGCTGACTATTCTAATTCGAGGGCAACTACCAGTTGGATCAAGCCTACTAGTATGACATTTGGCAGGAAGCTGCCGCACAGCAACACTGTGTGCTCAAAGCCTCAGGTGGGCCAGGCCTGGCTGACAGGCAGCTTTTTGTTGTCCTCGGTGACTTAGAAATGTAATTATTTTCACCTTTCCAGAATCCCACCTGAGGAAGAAAAGGGTACTCTGGAGATAAGTATCTTCTCAATCATCACAATCTCATAACCTCGGGAACAATTTCACCCCTCCTCATTGGAGAAAGTTTACTTCAATAAAACTACTAAGGGAGAATTCAAAACAAAGTGAAGGTAATAGAATTCTGAGCAGGATGGCACAGAACATTGATGGAGACAGAATGCTTCATGACACCTCCACTTAGGTAGCACTTTCTAAGTGCCAGGCACTGTACTAAGTGCTTCATATGCATTAGCTCATTTAATCCTCACAGCAACCCCACCAAGAAGATGCAGAAATCCAGATTCTATACTCTTACCACTACAATCCACTCCTTCTCGACATAACTGTGCAGGCCCAGAGTTAGCAGCAAGGAAATGGTAGGGTATCCTAATGGGGGAGTAAAGCCCTAAAGCTGGAGTAAATACCAAGGATAAGGGAAAGATTGGTGTGTACCGTCTCAGGGATGGAACTTGAAGCTCTGGCTCAGGTGGGGCCAGGGCAATATACGTAACCTAAACATTTGTACTCCTATAATATGCTGAAATAAAAAAAAAAAAAAGTTAGGAAAAAAAAAAAAAAAAGATCCTCAGCCCAGCCAGCTCCTAGTTAATGGCCAGGACCAGCTTCCCAGCCAGGTGAATGAGTCACCTTGGAAGCAGGTCCTCTAGCCCCAGGTGATGGAGGTGAAGGACAGACAGCTGACACTGTGTGAAGCAGGACAGGCCATCTCCATGGAGCCCTGCCCAGATTGCAAAAAAAAAATGATTCTTCCTCTTTTAAGCCACTAAGTTTAGGGGTGGTCTAAACAGAGGGTGAACTTTCTGCTGCTTGCCCTCATACCACAATTGCTAATTATATCTCTGGTGATAAGATAACTTAAATAAAATTATTAAAGGCAAAAAAAAAAAAAAAAAGGTAAAGATTGTTTGCCATATAGAAAAACATGGATGTCTAGGTTAGACAAGCACGGAGGATCCGTTAACTAAAGATCTTGAATGCCCACCTTGTAAGCCAGAATTAGACTGCACAAAGCCTGAATTTTTTCATTGACTACAACAGCAGTCATCCCAGAGAGGAGGCATTTTAAAACATCATTGTTTGGAGAAAAAGTGACAGCCCCATTGTCATGATGATCTGAAGCTTTTACACTGTCCCATGGGAGCTGCCAAGAATCATTTAATCATTCTGTTTGTGGAGACACAAAACAGAGAAGGACTGATATCTATCTAGCAACCTATTTTTCACCTTAAAGATGAGAAATGCATAGATTTAAACCCAGCACTTCACACATTATTTCGGTGGATTGCTTTTGAATTCTAAATTGCACCAATTAAGGATATTTTCCACCTGATTAAAATTCATCATGAATTTGAATAACAACGGGAAATATTTACAGTGATTAAGTATGCTTTGCCAAAAATACCTTCTCCTATCGCTTTGTATCAGGATATAACATATGTGCATTCACAATGAAATGGAGCTCTAACACTGACTCTCGAGCAGAGAAAGAGAGAGAGAGTGAGCTAACACAAAATTGAGGAATGGTTAGAATTGAAAGCCCAGCCATGCAGAAAGGCCCAGAAACCAAACAAATGAGAAAATATCATCTATAGGTGCTAACGGGGCTACTGGCTCACAAAGCCACCCAGAACGCAGAATTGATGGGAAAGAGCTAAGTAAATGGGATATTTCTTTTGGAAATCAAAGAAGGCCAGGGTTATACTGCTTCCAATTTTGGAGAGCAATGCAGTAAACTTGAATCTCATGCAAGATATTCTGTTTTAGCCTGGAGTAGAATATTTCTACTGGAATAGGTTTTCAAACATTGTTTCAGGGCACATTTGTCCGGGTCTGCTCTATTTGCATGGGAGATGAGCAACAAGTGGTTTACAACTATTCATAATTGAGGTATAGACATTTAAAATGATTTACTCCTTGAATGTCAATAAGAATAAACTCAAGGTTATTCCAATCATAAGGTCCCCCTTATTCACTTGTATCTCCGTTCCCGGAGATCGGGAGAAGGAAGTGGCGTTAGACTGTGGGGATTAATTACACTCAACCTGCTGCCTCTCTTATCTGTTCTGCAGCTCATATTGAGAAATTGTAAATGACGTGGGGTTATAGCTAATCAGAGCACACCGGGGAATTTATGCATCATAGGAACTGTGACAGAAAAAGATTAAGAACAACTCTAAAGCAGTCTTAAAACCACTGTCCCTAAATGGATAGGATGACTTATCACGGTTTCTACCTCCTTCTTCCCTCCTCCAAACTTTCCCACGCTCCCACCTGCTCTACCACAACAGTAGAAATTTGTACCCTTCCCTCCATGCTCACTGTCCCTTACTTTAATAGTTTGAGATAGAGCGTACACTTAACCAACCACCTTATAATTTGTGATGATAAACAGTGGACTAGACCATCTTATTACTTCAACTTGATATCCAACTCAGTAGCTACTTTCCAGTTCTTTACTGTGCACTCCACTCACCACTCACAGTGGTAACTAGCTGCCATGGAGAATGAAGAATAACTTTGAATGTTATAAGACATAGTTTTTGCAAGCTACCATATATATTTTGTGGAAAATGCAGAATTTAGTAAACAGTGTTTGGTAGGGTGACCATACATCCCACTTTGTCCAGGAAGGGTCAGTTATTAGTTATTAGTATATTATTAATAGTTATTTAATAGCAGCCTCTTCCACTCTCAGGAGTGACTCAGTTTGGATAAGAAATATATGGCCACTCTATGCAGTGGTGAAGGTGGTGTCTCTTGGATTCAAATCTTGGCTCTAGCTCCTTTTGACCAGATGACCCTGGAAAAGTTCCTTAGCTTCTCAGAGCTTCACTTTTTATGTCTCTAAAGTAAAGAGAATAATAGTACTTAGTTGATTCTGTGGAATTGTTGTGAGGATTAAACAAAGTAATGTATTTAAAGCATTCAGAAGTAAATTTGGCATGTAGCAATAAACAGAATTATTATTTAAGACAAAGATTATGTATTACCTATGGTAAGAAACCTCCTTGAATCTGCCCCAACCCAAACACATACCTCCACACTGACTCTGGTCTTTCATTGCATTCCTATAGCAACATGTGCATACACATACATACACACACACACACACACACACACACACACACACACACCTCTAGATATCAGGCAATAATTAAGTCAATTCATACTTTTTGAATGCTACCCACTATATGTCAGACATGGTGCCAAGCACTGTCTCCATCTGTTTATGTGTTTGTCTTTTCTTAAAGACAGACAATGTGTCCTATCCATTTTGCCTAGTACATCATTTGCTCTCAAGTATCTTGAAGTGAAATGAAGAAGGATATCACTGCCTTTTCCTGGAATAGTGAGGAAAGACTTCGTGAAGAAAGTGAGTATCAAAGTGTGAGAGGGTTTTGATAGGCAGAAGACAGAGAAAAAGTATCATTCTCCATGTGAGAAAGTATATAACCCATTAAATTAGAAAAGGAGTGCAAAAGTGCTTTGTAAATCTGAGAGCACGGTACATTCCTAATTATAAGCAAAGCAGAGAAATGGGAGCTATATTGATATTTCTAGAAAATCTGCCAAAGAGTCTATAATTTGCCTTTTCCCTCACTGGCCTCTACAGTCAAGCTTGAAATTTACCCCATTTGCCTCCTACTGTCAAATAGCTCATTTAAATGAGGATGCTTGGAGCAGTGTGTGTCTCATACCACACACTTGTTCTGCACGTATCTTTCTGAGAATTTGTAGGTAAATCAAATTTTTGCAAGTCCAATCAAATTTGAAATGCACAGGGGGAAGTAGCTATTTGGGGATATCCCATAGTGAGTTCTATTATACAGTGAATTAAATATATTAATAGAATGACTCACTCTTTCATCCCTATTGTTTCTAAACCTGGGTTTTCAGAGAGAAAGTTCTATAAAATCAGGGCAATGTAGCATCACTCACATGCACATACACACACACACACACACACACACACACCTGTCAATGAATGCAGTCTTATAAGCTCCATGAATTGTCAACATTAAAAAAACACCCAATTTACCCCATTCTTTTTACTCTTTACCCAAAATATTAGGTTAAGCTGCAAGCTGCCTTTGAGAAGAAATTATGTACAAGTTACATTTCTGAAAACGTGTGGAAATAGCCTCAGCCTTGAACATGTACATACAATATTTGGCACTATGTGGCTTTTAGTAAATACTCCATAAATTGTCTTCTTTATAGCAGCATCATTAAATAAAGAGAATAGAAAAAAGGGATTAAAAAATAGACCCCAAGAGTAATCCCTCAGGAAAGATAACAGTACCTACTCAGGATAGGATATGTAAGCAAAACTATTTTGGAGATGATACCTGAACTATTTTCTCAAATTCAGGAGAGGAGAAGAAAGTGGGTTTAGAGTTGGGATCAACTGTATGACCATGGAGACAGAGCATGCTACAGATGGAAAAGCAGCACTGCAAAATCACTCTACACTACAGGTTGGGCCTGACTGGTTAAATGGGGCTTTGTTCTCACCAGTCCAAGACTGATATAGGAAACCAGAAACCATAGAGAAAACCACCATGAGCTAACAACCTTGGGCTAAAACTAAACAATCTCACTTGGTCCACTGATGTAATGTTGTCCTGAGGAATTAATACTAGTTAAAATCTAATAACAAAGAGTCTAGAATTTTAGATTTGGAAGGAGCTAAGGACATATATAGGCCAGATTAGACATTAATAATCCTGGGGTATTCAATAAGAAGGTCTAAAAAATAGCCTTTGAGGTATAGTTTTAAAACACCCTTCTTGGACTTGAACAGCAGCTGATGGGTGAAAACAAATTTGAAATACAATTATTTGGGCCTTTGAAAACCAGCATAAAATACATTTCACCAGGTTCAAAAAAAGTTCAGAAACATGCAAATGTAATTTCAATTTCAAATGTCAGAAGAAAAATGCTTTATTTTCATTGTAATAAAAATATCTTATTAAAAAAGATCAGTGCAAATGGGATAACAAAATATTAAGGGAGATTGATCTAATTTAGAGAAAAATTGGTAGAGGAGACTAAGGGAGAAGCATCAGAAATCCAAATTCACACTCCTCAGCCCCAGAAGAGCATTGTAGTATTGAATTTAATATAGGAAACTTCCATTTTGGATCCTAAAAAATACCTTACAGTAATAAGGTACGTTTCTTAAGGACAAAGTTACAGCAAGCATCTATATCCTAACTCAGAAATGCAAAAGAGACCAAGCCTCAGTGGCTTTATACTATACGACAAAAGTTAGAATATGAAAATTGTCTATGAGTTGTAAGCAGCTTATATAAATATCCAAAAATAGAGACAATCTATTTCTATCTCTATCTCTATCTTTTTTTCTTGTTTCTTTTTATCTCTGCTTCTATTTGCTTATCAGCCTAATACTCTCATCATAGTACCATAGATAAGCAACACAGGATACAGAGAGATGGAAGGAAATATAACCACCAGCAGTCCAAGGCCCATACACTTGTAGTTATAAACCAAGAGGACAAGAATTTTGCCAACATCTCTAATAGAGAAGAGTGGCTTGTTTGGATCACATGACCAGCCATGTGTCAAAGAGATCAGACTGGTCACATGACCACTTCTGTTCTAAAAGGTGACCAAGAAATTGTGATTGACAGTCCCATTAGGCACACATGAAGGTAGGGAGGGTTTTCCCAAAGATACTAGAAGAAAGGCTATAGGAAATAGCACATGCAGAATAAAACTTCAATCAGCATAGCCCATCACATAATGAAGAATTATAAATCAAATTTTATACTTCGTTGTTGAAAGGAAAATATGGGTAGGAGAACAGTCAAGCCAACAGTAATATCAGCAATAGAAATGCATACTATGTATTAATAGTTCTGCACAGATATTATGTGTGGACCAAGTGAAGCTCTACGCTTCCTAACAGTCAAACGAAAAGGAGAAACATCTTGAATTAATTTTTGTGAGTGGTGAGAGATAGGGGTCCTGTTTCAGTCTTCTGCATGTGGCTATCCAGTTTTCCCAGCACCGTTTATTGAATAGGGCTTCATTTCCCCAGCATGCATTGTTGTATGCTTTGCAAAAGATCAATTGGCTATAGGTAGATGGTTTTATATCTGAGTACTCTATTCTATTCTGTTGGCCTATGTCTCTCTCTTGCTGTTTTTTTTGTTTTTATTGTTGTTGTTGTTGTTGTTGTTTTTAACCAATACCATGCTGTTTAGGTTGTTATATCCTTATAGTATAGTTTGAAGTCTGGTAGTATGATGCCTGCAGATTTGTTCTTTTTGCTTGGGATTGTTTTTGCTATTTGGGCTCTTTTCTGGTTCCAAACAAAGCATGGAATTAATTTTTCCAGATCTGTGACATATGACATTGGTATTTTGATGAGGATTGCATTGAATCTGCAAATCACTTCAGGTAGTATAGACATTTTAACAATGTTGATTCTACTGATCCATGAGTAAGATATGTTTTTCCATTTGCTTGTGTCTTCTGCAATTTCTTTCCTCAATGTTTCATAGTTCTCTTTGTAGAGATCCTTCACCTCTTTGATTAAGTATATTTGTGGGTATTTTATTTTCTTTGTAGCTATTGTGAATGGTATTGAGTCTTTGATTTGACTCTGAGCTTGACTGTTACTGGTACATAGCAATGTTACTGATTTATGTACATTGATTTTGTAACCTGAGACTTTGCTGAATTTATTCATCAATTCCAGGAGTTTCCTGGTGGAGTCTTTGGAGTTTTCTAGATACAAAATCAATTCATCCTCAAAAAGTGGTAGTTAGACCTCCTCTTTCCAGATTTAGATACCTTTTTTTTTTCTTTTTCTTTTTCTTGCCTGATTGCTTTGGCTAGGACTGTCAGCACTATGTTGAATAGAAGTGGTGACAGTGGGCACACTTGCCTGTTGCAGTTCCTGGGGGTAATGTTTTCAACTTTTCCCCATTCAGCATGATGTTGGTTGTGGGTTTGTAATATATGGCTTTTTATAATTTGGAGATATATTCCTTCTATGCCTAGTTTGTTGATGATTTTTATAATGAAAGGGTGCTGGATTTTGTCAAATGCTTTTTCTGCATCTATTGAGATGATCACATGGTCTTTGTTTTTGCTTCTGTTTATGTGGTAAATCACATTTATTGATTTACATAATATTGAACCATCCTTGCATCCCTGGGATGAAGCCCACTTGGACATAGTGGATTGTATTTTTTTGTTGTGCTGTTGAATTTGGTTTGGTAATATTTTATTGAGGATTTTTACATGTATATTCATAAGGAATATTGGTCTGTAGTTTTCTTTTTTTATAGTATCCTGGCTTTGGTATCAAAGTGATACTGGCTTCATAGAAGGAGTTAGGGAGAATTTCTTCTTTCTCTATGTTATGGAATAATTTCTGTAGTGTGGGTACCAGCTCTTCTTTGTAGGTCTGATAGAATTTGGCTATGAATCCAGCTGGTCCAGAGTCTTGCTTTGTTGGAAGATCTTTTTATTACTGCTTCTATTTTGTTGCTTGCTATTGGTCTGTTCAGGAGTTCTATTTCTATCTGATTGAGTCTTGGCAAGTTGTGTGTTTCCAGGAATTTTTCCATTTCCTCTACATTTTCTAATTTATGTGCGTAGAGATTTTCATAGCATTCATGGATGATGTTTTGTATTTCTGTGGTATCAGTTGTACTGTCTCCATTTTCATTTCTGATTGAGCTGATTTGGGTCCTTTCTCTTCTATTCCTGGTGAACCCAGAAAGCTGTCTGTCGATTTTGTTTATCTTTTCAAAGAACGAACTTTTTGTTTCATTGATCTTCTGTATTTTTTTTTCCATTTCATTTAGTTCTGCTCTAACCTTTCTTATTTCTTTTCTTCTGCTGGATTTGGGTTTGGTTTGTTCTT
This sequence comes from Indri indri, assembly GCA_004363605.1. Taxonomy (NCBI): domain Eukaryota; kingdom Metazoa; phylum Chordata; class Mammalia; order Primates; family Indriidae; genus Indri; species Indri indri. Next base: position 18,914 of record RJWJ010008356.1, on the reverse strand, counting down.
TCTTTTCTAGATCCTTGAGATGTGACATTAGGTTGTTAATTTGTGATCTTTCTGTCTTTTTGATGTAGGCATTTAAGGACTTTGAATTTTCCCCTGAGGAATGCTTTTGCTCAGTCCCATAGATTTTGATAGCTTGTGTCCCCTTTGTCATTCATTTCAAAGAAACTTTTGATTTCCACCTTACTTTCATTCTTGACACAATAATCATTCAACAGTAGGTTATTTAATTTCTATGACTTTGCATAGGTTTGAGTGTTTTTCTTGTGATTGATCTTCAGTTTTATTCCACTGTGGTCTAAGAAGATACATGGTATGATTTCTATTTTTTTGAATTTGTTGAGACATGCGTTGTGACCTAAGTTATGATCAATCTTGTAGAATGTCCCATGTGCTACTCAGAAGAATGTATATTCAGTAATTAAACATAAGGCATGAAACCATAAGTATTCTAGAGGGAAATGTAGGAAAAAGTCTTGTAGATATTGGTCTAGCCCTAGGCAAGGAATTTATTACTAAGACTCCAATGGCAATCACAGTAACAACAAAAATAAATAAATGTGATTTGCTTAAACTATACTAAAAAGCTTCTGCAAAGCTAAGGTAATATTAATAATCAACAGAGCAAATAGACAACCTACAGAATGGGAGAAAATATTTACAAGCTATATATCTGATAAAGGACTAATATCCAGAATCTATAAAAAACTCAAGCAAATCAGCAAGAAAGACACAAACAACCCCATTAAAAAGTGGGCAAAAGACGTGGACAGAAGCTTTTCAAAAGAAGATAGACAAATGGCCAATAAACATGAAAAAATGCTCAATGTCACTAATTGTCAGGGAAATGCAAATTAAAACCACAATGAGATATCACCTTACCCCAGTCAGAATGGCTTTTATTAAAACATCCAAAAACTATAGATGTTGGCATGGATGCAGAGAAAAAGGAACACTTATACACTGTTGGTGGGACTACAAATTAGTATAACCTATATGGAAAACAGTATGGTGATTCCTCAAAGAACTAAAAGTAGACCCACCATTCAATCTGGCAATCCCACTACTAGGTCTCTACCTAAAGGAAAAAAGCCATTTTATCAAAAAATACACCTACACTCGAATGTTTATTACAGCACATTCACAATTGTAAGGATGTGGAATCAAACCAAATGCCCATCAATTCATAAGTGGATTAACAAAATGTGGTATATGTATACCATGGAGTACTACTTATCCACAAAGAAGGATGAATTAATGCCTTTTGGAACATTTATGGAACTGGAGACCATTATCTTACTTGAAGTATCAAAAGAATGGAAAACACTACATGTATTTGCTATTAAAGTGGAAATAACCAATGAGCACTCATGTGCACAGAGAATGTAAAATTCAGTGGAAATCAAGTGGGAGGAGGGGTCAGAGGGGATGGACAAAAACCTATCTAATGGGTACAATGAACACTATTTGGGTGATCAGCATACTTACAGCTGTGACTCAAGCATTACAAAAGCAATACATGTAACCAAAATATCTGTTCCCCCTTAATACTGTGAAATTTATAAAAAGGGAGAAACATATGGTTACCAGATACACATCATAAAATAAAAACAAGCCACTCTTTCAAGAGAGCTTCGTCTTTTCATTTTGATACTGAAATATGAGAAAAATCTTTATAATAAAAAAGGAAAGTACTCTGGGTGGTACCCTAAACAACATCTTTAATAATATCTCTACAATAGCTAGAACAACAAATTTCACTTGGTTGTTTCCTATCACATCCCTCGGTATTGGTTACTGGTTTAAGCCCAAAGTGCCATTTGAAAAAATAGTTCTATTAAAGGAAGCAATAACCACCAAGGTCCCAATAGCCATCACTCCAGTGTCCTGGCAAGATTAAAAGGTATAATTTAGAGCATTTGGAATGATGAATGGACTGAATACCCTTCAGGCAATTCTGAGTTTTTGATAAGAACTATATAATAGTAGTGTCAAGGTTTTACCTCTCCTCAGAATTCAGGGAGTGAGTATATTGCATCACCAATAGAGCACTGAGTCATATGTGCTGACAAATATCTGGGAAGAAGGTAACAATAAAGTCCTCCAGCAGGACTAAAGGAATCTAGCCAACATAAATGCCTGAATGGTCACCTGACCTCCTCAGAAAACCTCCCTCAGAAAAACAATTCTGTATCTGCTTCAACAAAGAGAAAGATTAGTCACTGAAAAACATATATAATTTTACAAGTTGATGGCCATGAGGCTTGACAGCAGCACTTGGTAAAAATACTTAGGAGCTTTAACTGGATGTAGATTCAATATGCATCAACAGGTCAGAGATTTTAGAAGGATTAAGAGAGCTACAGTATCTGAAACAAGTCAGGGAAAGGTCCCACTCAACGGACAATGAATAATACTGTGTGTATCAGTGAGCACAACTGAAAACAGACAAACTGAAGCCTGTTAATGGATGAGTCACTAGGATGGCGAGAAAAGTAAATACCTTGTTAGAAAAAACATAGATGAGGAAATTAGGGAAATCCAAATTTAAAGAAAGAAAGACACAGGAAGGGAAGAGGATGTGATAGCTGTCTTCAATAACTTGAAAGAATGTCACATACAAATTGAACTCCAAGGAGCAGAACTAGCATCAGCATATCCGGATTACAGTGACATGGTATTTTTTCACTCAATGAAAAAAGGAAGAGCATTATAATGGTCACAGATATCCAAAGGTGGAATGGGATGCCTGGGGAGATAGTAAATTCCATGTCACCAGGGTTGTTAATGCAGAGATTAGATGACCATGTGTCAGAGATGACCTTATAATCTCCTTCTAATACAGAGATTTTTATGGCTTTAGGAGACCATTCATTTATTACTTTTACAAATGCTTATTAAATACCAGTTGTGCTCCAGACATCCTTCTGCTAAGGATCTAGCATGAAATAAGACTGATATAATCTTCCCCTCATAGAGCTTAAAATATAATAAGGCAATAGACAATAAATAAATAAGCCAGTAAATGACCAAACTATTACAGACTCTGATAAGCACTATAAAGGAAATAAATAGAATAATTTAGAGTAACTAAGGTGGAGTAAGCGGTGCATGGGGGCACCATTTGGTCTTTTCTAAGTAAGTGGTCAAAAGAACAGTCCATTATGAAGGTGATTTTAAGCTGTGATCTAAAGGCTGAGAGGGAGCCAGCCATGTGAAACACTGAGAAAAAAGATTTCCAGGCAGAAGGAACAGCTAGTGCAAATGCCCCGAGTCAAGAAAGAGCTCAGCTTGACCAAGGAATAAAAAGAAGACCAACATAAGTAGAGAGTGCTCAGCAAGAGAGAAGGTCAGAGGCAGGAAGGGAAACAATATTTTTGAGGGCATCTGTAATAGGTGTTTGTCAGTTGCCAACCTCACAATTACTCCATTCCTTCCTTCCTAACAATATCCCAAATTTTGCATCCTTGGTGCTTGGGAAGAACTGATCCATCAGACTGGGCCTTAACTGGCTTATGCAGACCACAGTGCTCCAACCCTTTGTCTTCAGTTATTGCTGAAAAGCACTGGACCCAAGTCAGCCAATCCAGGCAAACAACACAGTACTAACACTTTTATTTGAATTGTTCCAGGAGAAGATTTGCTCTTGTCTCCGAGGAATTAACTGAAAAGCATGTGGCTGCTCAGACATTCTCAGACCACAAAGCAATGCTATGCCTTGTACTGGAGCAATACTATATGATACTATTTTCTCAGAAACTGAGAAAAAGAAAACTGGTCTTGATAATATCATTGATTCACTGAGTCCAGCCTCTATCAAAATCAGCCTCATGTCTGGACTTTTCAGTTGCTTGAGTCAATAAATTTCTTTTGTTGTTTAAGCAAGTTGGAGTTATTCCCTGCAACTCAGTATATGAAGGGCTCTAATTAATATACAGTGTAAGGTGTTTCAACTTTACCTTATGAACAAAGGAAACTATTGAGGGCTTATAAGCTTGGGACAGAAGTGATCTTATTGACATTTTTGTTTTCTAAACTACTCTGAATGTCATTGTCTTTTAGTAACAGATTTCCATCTTTTAACGTTCAGTGGTCAACTGGTATATTTTATTTATTCCTTCATCTGTACATTTATTATTTGTTTTAGATTGCCGTATCCTGTTTTTTTTCTTCATTTTCTTTCATTTGATCAAAACTTTTGGCTTAAGGTCCTGGATAGATTATGGTGCTATTTATAGAAGTAAGAAATATTAAAGCATAGACAGGTTTGGGGGCAGGTCAAGACTTCATTTATAGACAAGTCTGAAATGCTTATTAGATGATCATGCAGAATTGTCAAGTTGGCTCTTGGATTTAGAAGACCAAATCCCAAGGGGAAGTTCAAGACAGGATATATAAATTTTGAAGTCATCAGTATATACGATATTTAAAGATGTGGGACTACACGAGATCGCTAGGGCACAAAAGTTTCTGCTATTAATCTAAGAAATGGATATATTCCAGGCCATAGACTTCAGCAGTTTGGAATGGAGAAGAAAAAAACCCAAAAGACCTACCATAGGTAGTCAGGGTGAAGATCACCTCAGGTGAAGATCCCCGCCCCCTCAGATAATGGCACCATGAGGACATTAGCTGGAAAATACTGTAATGCTTTCTGAAGGCAGCCTTTAAAGACTAATAACAGCAACTCAACAGGAATAGCTAGATTTGCTTTATCTATGGAATGCTGTAAATCAAAAGAATTTGATGGTAAATCACTTGAAATAAAGTGCTATGAGAAGAAAAGTCAGTGAGAAAGTAATTGAGTTGAACAGAAATAAGAAGAAAATAAAAAAGCTCCTGGTGAGGAATGTTTATTAAAAATGAAATCATCTAGAGAAGATCCAAGTAATAAGACCTAGGTATGACTCCATATCTATGATACCCCATGAACTCGCTTCATAAAGAAAATAGAGTTGAACTCTTTAAAATAAGGCACAGAGGAATTTAGTTCTCCTTCCAGCTTCTCGACAAGAATACATCATAGCAGAAGAATCTGAGTGCTCTTAGGAAGAACTGCACTTTCTTTGACTTTATTTTTAAAAGCCAAAACAACTAATGCTTTTTTTTATAATACTAAAATTTCTTTCAGAAGTGGGACAGGTGGAGATAAAATGTAGTATCTCAAGTATAAAGCATAATGGGATAAGAAAACAGGACTTGGCCAATAATGATCACTTTGGCTAATTAGGTTGAAGACGGAGCAAACATGCCACAGTAATCTAAGTACTTTAAGTGGGCATTCGGAGCCAGAGATTAGCTTGTTGAGGCTGAGTAGAAATGTTATGTGTAGAATTCTGAGACTCACACAGTTGCCTGGTATTCAATTAACTCTTCTACTTTAGCCATTTTATCCTCTTAAATTTCAGAAGGTAATTAAGCAACTTTGCTTCTCAGGCTTCTAACAAAATAAAGAGAGTACAGTGAAATGAAAAAGCCATAAATGAAAACTATTTATAATTTACATCTATTTGAAATCAGCCACTGTTATAGTCTGCTAGAGTTGCCAAAACAAAATACCATAGACAAACAATAGATAGAAATTTATTTTCTCACAGTTCTGGAAGCTAGAAGTCTAAGATCAAGGTGCCCCCAGGTTTGGTTTCTCCTGTGGCATCTCTCTTTGACTTGCAGATAGCTGTCTTCTGTGTCCTTACATGGGCTTTCTCTCTATGGGTGTATGATGCTGGTGTCTCTTCCTCTTCTTATAAGCACACCAGTATTATTGTATTAGGGATTCACTCTTATGACCTCTGTTATAGACTGAATATCACCCCTTCCCACCACTAAAATTAATACATTGAAGCCCTAACCTTCAATATGATGGTATTTGGCAATGGAACTTTTGGGAAGTAATTAGATTTAGGTGAGGGCATCAAGGTAGAACTTTAATGATGGGATTCGTGCCCTTATAAGAATAAGAGACACCAGAACTTCCTCTATCCACCATGTGAAGACACAGCAAAAAGGCTAACATCTGCAAGCCAGGAAGAGAGCCCTCACCAGGAACCAAATCTGCTGGCGCTTTGATCTTGGATATCCCAACCTCCAGAACTGTGAGAAATAAATTCATGTTGTTTGAGCCACTCGGTTTATGATATTTTGTTATGGCAGCCCATGCTGATGAATATACCTCATTTAAACTTAAACACCTCCCTAAAGGTCCTCTTTCTAAATATAGTTTCATTGGGGGTTAGGGCTTCAATCTATGGCTTTCGGGGGTACATATTTCAACCTATCAAGTCCTAACTTTCCAGGTTTTAAATAGTAGCTACCAAACCCATCTTCATTATGATTGATTTATTTCTGGCCATCATCGTCCTTCATCCAGGCTATTCCAAAAGATTTTAAAATAATCTGTATTTAAGTTGCCTTCTCACCATACTCCATTCATCCCAACAAGATTGCCAAAGCACTGTATTTTAAAGTAAATTCTACAGGATGAGGTTCAAGCTCCTAGCACAATAGGTAAGTCCCAAGTCCTCCTGCCTTCCCATATTCATTTTCCGCCTCTCCCTTTGGCACCAAATTACTTGAAATTGCCCTCACATTCCTCACCTGATTCCTCTGCTTGGGTCACTGATAGTTCCCAACCTCTCAAGCACCTGGTCTTTCTTCGAAACTCAGGCACAGCATCACTAACTCAGTAAAGTCTCACAGTCCCATAGACAGATTTAATCTCTCCTTTCTCTGTGCAATCATTTTGAATTATAACAATTCCTATTTTTGTACTTTGGCAGTATTACATGTATTCCTTCCTAGACTACATCTTTCTGCACTTCATGTCTCAATTATTATATTGAATTCTTGAAAACATACAATCATACAGATGAAGAGTACATACTGTGCAAAAATTCCTAAACTAGTGACTGTTGTTCACACAATTCAAAAAATGGCAAATACACAGTCTTTGGCTCTGTTTAGTCTCTGTATGAGACATTACCTACCCACATCCCTACCAATGATTCTGTAATATCAAACAGGTTGAATATCTTGGAGGTCATACTCTACCAATTTCATTTAGGAACTAATCCTGAGCCCTGTGCATTCTTGGGGGCATAGCTGCATCTTTTTCCTATGGCATAGAAACTATCCAGAATCTTAAAACTTGGTTATATCGAGAACAGGATAAATGTACAACTCATCATACCACTTTAAGACAAACCAACTGACTAATAAAATCCATTTGGCAGGGTTCCATCTCCAAGTACTTTAATCTAGCCATCCCCAGGAGATTTCCTGCCTCCTCATTTCTCTCACTTACACTGAGAGGCATCTCACCCGCAATCCTTGCTCCGTCCAGTTGCATCTGCTCTTCACCCAACTCACATCACAGTAAAGCAAAACAACCAAACAAAAACAAACAAAATGCAACCTAAGTGCCAGCATAAAGATTGTCTTCCCAGAAGCAAGCTTCGAGAGGGAGCTTTTACTATACTATCCAACAGGGCAGCCATTAGCCATATGTGAAAGTGGGAAATGCAGCTAATCCAAATTGAGATGTGCTGCAAGCATAAAATACATCCTGGATTTCAAAGACTTCATGGAAAAAAAAATAAGGCAAAATAGCTCAATAATTCCACATTCATTAAATGTTAAAATAATATTTTGGATATAGTGGATTAAATAAATGGATGATGAAAATTAATTACACCTTTTTTTTTACTTTTTAAAATGTGGTTAATGAAAATTTTAAATTATATATAAATATATGTCTCTCATTGTTTTTGGACGGTACCGTCCTATGGAACCCAGGACGGAGGAAAGAGGAGATAGTGGTAGTTCTAAATGAGAGAGAGAGGATGATCAGGAGAAATAAATAATAGCCCAGATGGAAAGGAAGAGATCCTTTGATCACAAAGCGTCAGGGAGCAGAGGGGAAGGTTCTCTGAGATGAGCTGTTCATGCTATTGTTCCTAATACCTTTTTAGTTTATTTTAAATATTTCTAAATAAATTTTAAATGAAAAATTCACTAGTAAATATTAATGTGTGTGTGAAGACTCACAAGAGGTTAAAAACATAGTTAAAATAGCAAATCCATGAAAACTCCACCTGTTTAAATTGAATAAGTTATTTAAAATCAGCATGTTAAGGCTAAAAGAACCTATGTCCCAAAGAGATTGCAAGTAATACATACAGGGAAAGAAAGATGACCTTCCTATTTGTAGCAGAGCTAAAACAGAACACGAATTAGGTAACAAATACTATAGAATTAGTAATACATAAGTTTCCTTTGTTTCAGTGAAAACACACTATTAGTCTAGTTTCTTTTGCCTTGAGATAAAATATCCTTTGCTCAAAACTTGCTAAAATATTCATAAATAAATAATTTCCCCTGAAAATTCATTTGTTTCCTTTAAACAAAAGAAAAGGATATTTCAAATGTTGTGATTACACACACACAGATATAAGAGCCAGTCAAAGAATATCAGAAAAATACACATTGCTAATGGATTCCAGAGTCTAGTGTAGCTAGGAAAATCTTATCCCCTTTTAACTATTATGCGGGAACAAAAGGGCACACAATGAAATTAAAATATAACACACACTGAACAGGGATTTAAAATAAAAACTCCTTTCCATTCTGAATAATTAACCTAGAGAACACCATGTCAGATGATATCTTTACAAACAGTAGACATTTCAAACAATATCCAGGCATTTTTGACAGGGTCTAAAAAAATATTAGCTGAGAAAAAATGCCTTCAAACAACGAGCAGAAAATAGTCCCCAGGGGTGGACACCTCAATGTTCCCCACATGGTACAATACTGCAGTTTTTCATTCTTTAAATTACCCCCTGAAGCTTTCACTTGTCCTCAATTTTAAAAAGGCAGGGAGGCGGACCTATATATGCTTTTTTTTGTATGCTTTGAATAGATAAATGTGCTTATCTTGAATAAAATCCAAATGCAGTTTTCTTTGGGAAAAAAAGAAAGAAATCTGGTTGTTCTTTGCATTACATGGAGTTTAGCTAGGGAGACACGAGGTGCCTGGGGAAACGGCTAAAACCCTTCGAGATCATTAACCATCATTCTGGTTGTTAGGTCTTGGGACACCATCTGGTCCTGAGAGTTGGCCACAGCTGAATAGAACAGATGAAGAAGGTCTGAGTCCTAAAACTGGGCACAGTAGGAGGTATATGGCTCAGGTAGGAGGAATATAGACACTATTAAAAGCAATAGGAGAACAGATAGTTGGTGATGTGCTTGACTTTTTGTGTTTTAACTATCCAGCAACTAAGCATCTTCATTACTTGACAACTATTTCAAGATTAGTTGGAGGTAAAGCCTCACCTTGCACTATATAGATGCTAAGGAGGGCAAATATTTCCCCTCCCTACACCCAGATAGCTAGAGCATGAATGTGTGACTTCAGCACAGACGATCAGATGTCCTCTCCCAGAGCCTTTTGCTCTTGGGAAGTGGTGCAAGGGCATTGGTCAATCAGACACTATCCACTGCAACAGACATTTAGATTTGAGACTTTCATGGCATGATGCTGACTGTCCAGGGTTGGCAAAATTAGATGCACAGTGGCAAGTACTCAAATACAATAGTACCATTCATGGAATCCTAATTGGACCATTCTTAAAGCAGGATCTTGGATGTGCATTTCCTTCCTTGGTTCATATCTCCCATCATACCTACTTCCATGTCCTTCCAATACATTTATTTTCTGCTTAAATTAATCATGATCAGGTATATTAAATGAGCCCCACTGGAGAACTGAGGAGGATGTATGATTTGGAGATCCAAGTAGGCAGCTTCGTGGAATTTGGTCAACGGGCTCAGGGGTCTAAGACCTAAGTCAAACCATAAGAACATAAGTCCAACAATGGCTTAGAACAAAAGAAGAGCTCTGTTCTAGAGGACGTAGAGCAATGGATAAGTTACCCATAGAGAGACTCTGGTAGAGAAATCAGGATTAAGCTCCAACAGAGCTGGGATGGAGCTAGGATCTTGTTCTCAAGAATAAGAAAGTCAATAGAACTGAAACATGAGATCGAAGACAGGTCTGCAGCATTATACGCACGATGTTGAGTACAAAAAAACAGATCAATCATTATGTGACTTAGACAAGTCAAGCAACGTCTCAATTACTCCATTTCTTAATCTGTCAAAAATGTTACAATATGCCTGAAGTCAGAAAACAAAGAAGATCATACACATGAAAACCCTGAGCTTAAGAGAGAAAAAGATATGATAGAAAAGTAAGATTTTATTACTCTATAATAAATAAATGTGAATTTAATAAAGGCAGTTGAATAAAAAACTGCTTACTCCCACAGTCCTCTCCTACTTATAGGAAGTTTGAACAAAATTCAGAGATGACATGAAGGCTAAAACATTCTTTTCCAAATACAGACAAAAACTATGACATAGTAGGATGTGTTCACAAGTCGGAGACTCTAAGACTTCACATGGTCAGACTAAGAGTCAAATGGTGAAAATATGGCAGGATCACAACTAGCATTCAAATGATTATGCATTTATGTAAAGTGTAGTTGGAAAATAATAATAGGTAACAATCATATGTAATAGCCAGGTACTATTTAAGTACTATTTTAATACTTTCATTTAACCCTCAAAACTTATTTAAGCCTTATTCAATCCTTGCAACTATGCTATGTGGTTGAACTAGGGTTATATACTCATTTTACAGATGAGAAAACTGAGCCATGGAGAGGTTAAACTAATTGTCCGGGGTAAAGGGCTGCAGGTAGGATTTGTACCCTGGCAGTCTGGCTCCAGAGTTTATGTTCTAAAACTACTAGGTCATATTGCTTCTGAAAGAAAAAAAATGTTACTGAAGAGAAGAGATGTGAGAAACATGAATACAAAATTGAACAACCAACATATATAATCAGTTTAAGATTGCGGGTTTCATTTGAGGCAGAGACAATGTGATTTCTCATGTCTCAGCAAGAACTGCTGCACCAAGAAGTATAAAGATAAGTGCACGTACTGTGTCAATCTTCCGTGAGTAATTCTCACAAATGCATAGAAGTTGATGGTACACATTTTAATTCATTCAACAAATATTGAATACTTGCTTTCATACACAATGTTTGTTGTAATATGCTTGTATAATTTTCCATTACAAATAAATATATCTAATACTACATGTTCTATTTATGTGAGGAGAAAAATGAAATACTGTAGAGATAATCAGATGGAATGAGTCAGCAAGGACAAGAATAACATCAGTCAAAGGCAAATATTTAAAAGAGGTTGGAGTTTTTTATTTTTAATTTGGTATACATTAATAGCTGCTCTCATGATTTTACCCCAACTTCAGCATTATCCCAAATTATTATTTCGATGACCCTACGGATGAACCACTGACCACCATATTTTCAAATTACTGACCTCTTCAAATCTAATAACATTTACCTCCTTCCTGCTTCAGTGTCTTCCTCTCATAATCAAGGTACTGCTGTCACCTTGAAATGATCCACATCAGGAATCTTAAGTCCAGTACCCCGGTTCCTGTGGTCCCTGGCTAAACCCTTCTCTCCTTCCAGGTCTCCACCTCCCTTACTCAAACTACACCTCCTCTTCAAACTATAGACGACCCCTCCTCACCTCTTTTTTCCTTATTTTCTGACTATCTAGCCTAGATGAGCTCCACAGTTCACGACTTAAACTCTTTTCTCTCCAACTGACATACCTCCCTGCCCCCAGCCAAGGCTCCGTTCTCTGGGCAGCCTTCTCTACTCCGGCAGAGGCAACTGTGCACTGCTGGAGCCAGACCGCTTCCGCAGGCAGAATGACTTTGCTGAAAACGTATGCTTTCCAATTCCATCTGGATCTTTGACACTTCAAATTAATTTTTTTTTGTTGTTTATTTCTGGGAAACTTCTTTTCCCATATCTTTAGCTGCATTCTCACTCAAATCTTCACCCTCCTTTATTTTTAGCAGACACTCTCAAGTTCCAAAGTGACCCATTAAAAAGTGGACAGTAGCATAAGCTCCCTCGGCATCCTGCCCCCTGTTCCAACTGCAAACTTCCATCTCGTTGGGATACCCATCATTTCCTACTTCATCACGACTTGTAGGGTGAAAAAGTCCTCTTTTATTCAAGACCTGCACTCTCTATATGGGCTAAGACATCCGCACATTATTTAAGTATTTCCTTGGTCTTCAGCCCCTGGATTATTATTAAAATCTTGTCCTCATCTAAAGGTATGTTCAAGCCTCACTCCCTCTGATCCATCTCAATCTCTCTTCCCTCTCCCCCACCCCATATCCCTCTTTTGCTACCACCCATTCCCTCAATTCCTTCCACCCAAGCTCTTTGAATAACTGATTTACATTTTCTGTCTTCTTCCTCATCACTCATTCACCCTTTAACATCTTGCCCTGACTCTGTCCCCTGTCCCCAGCACTTCCTGGCAAGGGCCACGGTGCACTCCTAAATGCTAAACCAAGGAGTGTTTTACAACACTGTTGCTTGACCTCTCAGTTTCCTGTTCTTTCCTCCTTGAAAATCTTGTCTCCAACATTTCAAGAAAAATACTTTCCTGCTGTTTGTTCTACCTCTTAATTATTCCTTGGTTGCCTTGACTATATACTCTATTTCTTCCCTAAATTCCTTAAATGTTGATTCACCTGGGGTTCTGTTCTCTGTTCTCTTCAATGGTAAATTTACATATTTCCATATTTTTATTTATTTATTTTTCTGTTTTATTTCAGCGTATTATGGGGGTACAAATGTTTAGGTTACATATATTGCCCTTGCCCCACCTGAGTCAGAGCTTCAAGCCATATTTTTAAATGCTGCTCTTGTCTTGACAATACCCAGGCACACATCTCTATACCCGGTGCCTCCGACATATCCATTTACCCGACCCCTAGTCATTTCCATTCGGGCTTCTAAAGTTCCCTTCACTCAACCTGTCCAAATTGAACAAATGGTCTTCACCATTACCAGACTCTCCTTTTCCTAGAAACCTCTTGGTTAGTAATGCTGTCATCCACCCAATCCCTTATGTGAGAACCTGAAAGTCATTCTCTAATGACTTTTCACTCATACACTCCCAAATCCAACAACTTCCAGGATCTAGAACCTCTACCTGAGGCCAAATCTATCCTCTCCTTCCTTATTGTCTTAATTCAGACCACTATCTCTTACCTGAAGTAATATATTCACCTTTCATGTGAGTTTTCTGCCCCTAATTTCACCCACAAAGCACCCCAGACCAACTTACTTACAACCCAGTCATACACGTTCCATACAGTGCAATACAAGATTCTTTGTGACATGGTTTAAGTTAACTTGCATCCTCTACCCTCATCGCTTCCCTCTTTCACATTTTTGCATTAACAACATGGAACTCTACATATTTCATATTTCCCAAAATCATCTTTTAAAGGCCCCCATTAAAAATTCTGTCTTCACTACTTGGAATACCTGTCTCATGATTGCCTGGTTTATTTCCTATTATCCTACAAAACCCGGAATATCTCCTCCCTTTAGGAAGTCTTTCTTCAGTTCCTTCTCTCTTCCTATATCAATCCCTCCGACCTCATGACTACTTAAGAAATCTATACATTTTTATATTTTTCCCTGATCACCAGGAAAGAGGTGATGTATTTTAATCTGTATGCCTTACCCATTGGACTTGTGTTCCTTAAGGGAAAAAACTGTGGTTTATTCATCTTTGAATTCTCAGAACTTAGCATAAAGTCTGGCAGATAATAATCATTTGATAAATGTTTGATGGATTGAATGGAATAGCATTTCACACTTCAGTTTTGCTTTTCAGAGATGGCCACAAAGACATATCTCCTCTGCCATGTCAAGTCCCAGATCAATCATCTTTCAACCCAGATTCAGTGTCACCATCCTGCAGAGTAAGAAAATATTCTCTGAGATGCATGCATTTGTTTTAGATCATCAAAGATTTTAGTATATACAGAAATGTGATCTTGAAAATAATCTGCACTCCCCTATCATTAGGAGAGGGGGCAGCTCTTCAAACAACCTTCACAAAATATCAACGTTTTAGCCACAACAGGTCTTGGCTCAATCAAACCTTTCGGCACAAGCCCCACAGCCGTATGGCCTGTTACTTGGGCAGTCTGATCCCATTTTCACATCTTTTCTTCATCTCATCCATTACATGGGAACACAGAAAAAGCCAGGAGTTTAGGCAAACATGAGCTCTTTAATGCTGCCCAGAGCATGGTTCTTAATTTTAGTAAAAAGCCTTAATAAGTCAGTGGCTGCCTCCAAGGCTTGGGAATAGGATCACTCATGGATAAGAACCCATTCTCAGCTTCTGAAGACAAATAAAAGCAGTGTTGTAGAAAGGGTACAGACTTTGGAGTCCGACAATCCTAGATCCACTTCTGATTGGTGGTATAACCTTGGGCAATTGACATTAATCTCTGAGCTTCGATTTTCCTTACTGAAAATGTGGATAACATTTACATCATTGACTTACTATTTACAACTATGATAAATAAGGTGATATAATGTGTTAAATTATTTAGGAAAGACACTAAATTTTTCTTTAGTTCCATCCCTCCTAAGCCCCATTGATGATGAGCTCTGTGAGGGCAAACAGACTGCATCTGTTCTGTTAAGTGCGTATCCCCAGTGCCTGGTACAGTGCCTGGCACATAGCAGGACCTCAGTAACTATTTATCTAATGAAATGAATAAATAAATTTTCTTGCAAGTCTGTTCTAGCCACTCTTACAAAACAAATATTGTTTTATTCCCAACCACATTAATACTATCTCACATACATACATACATACAGAGGCACACATACACGTACATACACGCCATTAACTCACACATAAAACCCCAAACTGAGCTTTCTCATTTTTGAAAGCCTGTTTGCCGACCTCAGATGGGCTTAATGAATGGTCCATCTGGTTAAATCAAAAATGTCTATTTAACACACTGGCAATTTTATGATTTATAAAATACCTGATAAAAACACAATTGCATTTTAAATGTCTGGGCTAAGATCCACCAACTCAAAGAAGTTAAGAGGAACATAAAAAGACCCAACCATCTATGTGCCATCTGCATCAACAGGAAGGAGGCATCTCATGAATTTCAGGAAAAATAATTTAGAAAGGTCATTCTAAGGTGCTAGAGGTAACATAAATGAAAATTACAGAAAACAAATCTTGAATAAGATCAGACTTTTCTGTGAAAAAGTCTATGTAAATGCAGAGAAACAGGGAAGCAGTTGAGGCCAAATCTCTAAAATCACTCAAGATATAATTAGGTAAAAGCCTCTGGGAATAGATAGCCTAAAAAAAGAGTACAAAGATATGAAGTACCTTGTGCCTGAAATATTCAATTCTCATGCTAATTTTTGGAATGAAAATAAAATCCCTATAATTTCTTATTCGCATATTTTTATTTAATTAAAAATAAACTTATTCAAGGGAATGCTAATTTTAAGGATCATCTCCACAACTGTCAATTGCACAGATAAAAGCTGAGTTTGATAAGATGAAAACACTAATAACTTTACATCTAAGAGTCTGCAGTATTATCACTACTCATCAAGGTCAATAGTACTGCAAATCCCAGCTTTGTCTTTTCCTGTCTCCCACCCCTCAAATCTCCAGAATCTTTTTGACAACAAATGCAGACTGAATTTTTCAAAAACATATTTGAAATGATGTCTCTTGGCAAAAAGTATAGTCTTCTTTGCTGGCTTAACATTTAGTATGCATTTCATTTTGAGCAATGGAGTTAGAACTTTAATCAATGTCAAGCAAAAACATGCCACTTGTCAAAAGACTACACTGGGAGAAGTTTGCAGAGATGACGGGTGGCGAGGGGAGAATTGGGATCAGGAAATAGATTAAAAGTACACACTTTTCACACTCAATCACACTGATGCTACCATTGCTGGACAACAAACGCTTTGTGCAAACAAAATGCCATCAACTGCCAACCCTGCACATTCCTTCCATTGCTGGAAAACACACTGACCTGTGACAAGGTATAGCAGGGCATTAGAAATTGATTTGCCCTTGTCCTTCAGGAGTAGTCTAAACACTCTGATATTCCAGGACCATTGAATCAAGTATTTCACCTTCAGGGAGCACTGGTGTCCCTACCTACTTCTACGGTGTCAGCCAGTATTACAGTCAAGATTGGGAAGAGATAACAGACCTCTGTTTGTTTGGAACAAAGAAATCAGACAGTTCTAATGGGTGGAAAAAGATGTTTCAATAAAGTGAGGCCTGCGGACATACCTCACGTTATGTAGCACTTTAACCTCGAATGGATGCTTGGGGATCCTCATTTGATTTTTGCCAAAACCGTGTGTTAGTAATAATTCCCATTCAACTGACACAAAGAGTAAGCCTCAGAAAGGTTAAGCAAATTCATTGGGATTTCATCTCCATCCAACAACTTTTGTTGAGGACTGACTCTGTGCTAGGGACTATGCTGAGGTATTTTATATGCTTTTGCCCATTTAATCCTTAAAGCAAGCACATAAGGCAGAGATGCTATTGACACTTCAAATTTCAGATTTGGAAATCAGGACCTAGAGAAGAAAAGTAATTTAAAACAAGGTCATGACATATGTTAAATGGCCGAAGTAGTCTGCAAGATACACCTCGAATTCACACACATCACCACATGCATCATTAGCACACAACATGCATAAACATACACATCGCCCACACCATGCACACACACCACACACAGACCACATAGACCACACACAAACACACACCTTGCCTGGCCAAATAATCTAATGTGGCCCTCTTCATACCCCTAATTACTTGCTAGCTTCACCCTGTTTTGTTTTCTTCATAGCATTCATCATTATCTGTTTTTAACTTATTACTGTTATAATGTCTACCCAAAATCATCATATACACAGTAAATAAGTAAACCTGTTTACATGCCTCCTTTCAGTGCCTAGAATGTAAGTTCCATGAGAACAGGAATTCTGTGCCTCTTGTTCATGTCTGTCTCCCCAGGGACAGCACCTAGCAAGTAAGTACTTAACTAAATGAAAAATGAATGAATAAATGAAGAGGGAGAGTGTTCCTTTAGGTTTTAGGAAATACAAGACAAGAAATATAAACCTACATGCTACCGTGAGAAGGAATGTGTCTAAGACACTAAGATGTAGACTTAAAATTCCTACGGTGGCAAAGCCTGTTCTCTTAACCACTCTGTGGTTATATTACATGGTCTCCCTTCATAAACAGAACCAGAGTCACAGAGCAAAACTGCAACAAAAGTCTTGCGATCTTCCCTGGTGCTCTTTTCTCTATGCTGTGACTGTTGTTAGAAAGAGAGAAGGTGGGAAAAATTAGCAAAACCAAATAGAGAAACCAAGTATCAATGAGCCTTTATTTTGCCATATGCAGAATTTATGTTCCAGGACCACAATGTAGCCCCTAAGGTAATGTAATATAATGAATTATGTTATTGTAGGGTTCTATCATGCATACAAATTTTAAAAGAAAAAACTTTCTATTGCAATTCAGAAACTCACAGGCTTTCTATTTTGTCAATTTCTCTGCAGAAAGAAAATACCTCAAGTGAAATTCACCCTGGTCCCCAATCCAATTTACTGGCTCCTTACAGATGAATCAGTGTGAAAGGTGTGCAGGGGGTTGTTTCCTCTAATTAACTTTCAGTGGGTGAAAAGTACACTAATAGCCCACAGGGAGAAGTTGAGCCCATGCTATTCATCAGCAACTCAAGGAACTGATTGAAGTAAGGATCATAAACTCCTGTTAAGTGAAATGCACCAACAGCAGAGTCAGTTTGGCTTCAGAAGTAAAATAGTTAGAGCTTGGTCCTTTCCTTCCATGAATCCATCAACTGAAGAAACACATGATTTACCTCCTAAAACCTTGCTATTCCCATCCTTCTGCCTGAAATGCCAATCTCTCTCAATACATCTCTCCCCAGCCCCCGTGCTCTATTAAAATCCCATCACCTGTGAGGCCCAGGTGAGGCCATTCAATTTCTGAGACGCCTTCTTCATTCATATGCATAAACACAAACAATTATTGACTATCCCTTGGTTCTATAATGGGTTTTAGCACTTGATCAAGGGCTATCTGGAAATTTTTTTCTGAATGGTTTAACGTGTTTATATCCCTTTACAACAACATTTCAAGTTCCTTGATGACAGAGATGCTATCAAGCTCTTTCTTTATTCTTCCATGTCATACATGTTTAATGTACTTGTCAAATTGTGCCAGGAATGTTAACATAACTGGCCTGCACCGAGGGGGCCCAACAGGGATAAATCCTTGTCAGTAGAGACCTTAGCTTGAAGACCACTATTTGTGTGGCTTAACTCTCCATTAGGGTACCACTGCTTATGCCAAACTAATCCACTGCAACTACTTCATTAAGGGATCAGAGAAGTGGAAAGATATCTACACAAAGGCGTTTACCACCAAGAGCTGAGCCACTTATAAAAACGGAGGGTTCTGGCTCAGGAAATCTGGGCCCAGCTTGCATCTTAAAAGCAGAGGTAAGATAGCCATGCATTTTCCGTACGCTATAACCCCTAAACCAGAATTTCCTTCTCTATATTCCCAGCAGTTATTTACCCATAAGATACTCCAGGGAAACAAATTTGGGGGAATGCTACACATTATATCTCCCACAGAGAGATTTAAAATGCCCCTTAGTTAGCAAAGACTCTGAGAAAAATTTCAGCAAATAAATCCATTTAATTTTTTTCAGCTTAGCATTTCCGACATTCATTTAAGCATGAAAACCATTTTTTTCAAATAACAGCTATTAAAGCCCCACAAAACTACCATTTCTCTAACTAAAAGATGTTCTAAGGGAATTCCTTCAGTGCCACTTTTAGAAGCCCAGTGCCTAGGGATCTCTCAGAGCCATGAAG
>RJWJ010008355.1:0-53774 GCA_004363605.1 Indri indri | reverse complement strand
CCACCCCAAAGCCAGCTGAAATTTTGATAGGAATCCCACGGAAAGTGTGGATCAGTTTGGGGAGTATTGCCATCTTACTCCCTCCCCAGAACGCCATCTGTTCATTCCAATTCAGGAACATGGGATGTCTTCCCATTTATTATATTTAGGTCTTATTGAATTTCTTTCAACAGTGTTTGTAGTTTTCACCGTATAAGTTTTATACTTCTTTTGCTAAATTTACTCCTAAATATATTCTTCTTCTTGATGCTATTGTAAATACAATTATTTTCTCAATTTTGTTCTCAAATTATCCATTGCAAGTGTATAGAAATTCCACTGATTCTTGTGTATTGATTTTGTATCCTGTAAACTTACCAAACTCATTTACTAGTTTTAATAGTTTTTTTGTGAATTCCTTAGGATTTTCTATATTTCAGATCACGTCATCTGCAAATAAGGATAGTTTTACTTTTTCCTTTCCAACTGGACGCCCCATCCCCAACTCTTATCTCGTCTTTCAGTTCTTATCACACACAGCCTCTAGGCTAATCTTCTTAGTGTTCTGATTTCAATTTCGAGTAGGAATCTCGAGACCTATGTTTCACACCAAGTTTGGTGTTGATCCATTCCTGTTTCTTCAGGTACAAAATACTTTGAAGAAATGGGCTGGGCGCGGTGGCTCATGCCTGTAATCCTAGCACTCTAAGAGGCCAAGGGGGGTGGATCGAGGCCTAGGCGGGCAGCTCGTTTGAGCTCAGGAGTTCGAGACCAGCCTGAGCAAGAGTGAGACCCCATCTCTACCAAAAACGGAGAGAAATTAGCTGGACAACTAAAAACATATAGAAAAAATTAGCCAGGCATGGCAGGCACATGCCTGTAGTCCCAGCTACTTGGGAGGCTGAGGCAGGAGGATCCCTTGTGCCCAGGAGCTAGCCTGATGCCACGGCACTCCAGCCAGGGCAGCAGAGCAAGACTCTGTCTCAAAAAAAAAAAAAAATTCTTTGAAGAAATGGCAAATTAAAATTAGATAATATATATGAAAATTTTAAGTTTTTTTTTCCCCCCGCATCTATTACGTACCAGGGCCTGATGCAACAGGGCCCTCATAATGTTCAATCCAGATGGTGCTAATCACATAGAAGACAATGCGAATAATGCCCCCTGGAGGTGTGCAAGAAGGTTGTCCTGATACCAAATGCTTATCTTTAATCTCACAATAACGCCATGAGATTGAAGTTACTAATCCTATTTAGTGAGAAAATTGGGGTTCAAAGTACTTAAGTGATTTACTTAAGGTCATACAATTTGTAAGTTTCAGAGTCTAGGTTTGAACTCAAGTCTTTCTGATAAACAAACTTTATCTCGAAAAAGTAATACATGCACACGATAAAGAATTCAGCAGTACAAAAGGATATATAGTGAAAAGCAGTTCTCCTTTCTACTGCCATGCCCAGAGAGTCATTATTATTAGTTTCTGGCGTTCTGCTCCAATATATTCTATACATATCTAAATACATATATCTACAGTTACATGGGTCCTTATATAAAACACACACACAGCCAGGCGCAGTGGCGCATGCCTGTAATCTCAGCTACTCAGCAGGCTGAGGCAGGAGGATTGCTTGAGCCCAGAAATTTGAGATCAGCCTGGGAAACATAATGAGACCCTGTCTTAAACAAACAAACAAATAAAAAACAAAACAAAACAAAACAAAACACACCCAGACTTACCTCATTCTTCTATAGCTGCATGCTACTCCATTTTAGCAAAATGCTCTCCTATTGAGGGATATTTAGGTTGTTTTCAGTCTTTTGCTGTTACCCACAATTTTGGTGCAAACACCCTTGTGTGAATTCATTTGGACATGTCAAACTGCCTTGGGAAATATTTTGAAAAGTAAAAAGAACCAAACAAGGGCAAGGGCTTTTATGGTTAGGACGACTGCGGTTGTCTTCCTGCAGCCTGGCCTTTTACTGTCTCAAACCTGGAGTCCTGACCATTGGTGCTGTCCAGCAGATAGGAAAGCTCTCTCACTTGCTCTAGCTGCTGGAAAAGGGCATCTCCTGAGAGCCTCTGGCTTGGAGTAGACAGCATTGTTTCAGAAGGGTTTGCAGTTAGGCTCAGCCTCACTAAGCACAGGTCATGGTCTGTTTGGGGATGGCATACTGAGCTACTGATGCTGGTGTGCAGCACGCTAACTTAAGGGGTAGCCAGAAGTCGCACCGCTGGGGATGACCTTGATTGTTCGGGTGCATCGAGTGAGCTGTTTAGTTAGATCGGGCGTTGACCTATTCTGGCCACAAGAGAGCAGTAGTGAGCTGCCTAGCATTTCTGCGGGGCTCATGGAAGCACAGGAAGAAGGTTCTGTCTGGACCGGCTCCCCTGAGGGCTGGGCAGCCAGGTAAATTCTCATCTTCTTAAGAAGGAAGCTGTATTAGAGGAAATCTGGTTGAGCGTGATTTGAGGACAACAGTGGAGAAAGTAAAATCAAGGTGGACTTCCCCATGAAAATAGCTTTATTATTTTTTCTCATAAATATAATATATGCACAGTATAAAAACTTCAAATAATACATAAAAGTACCAAGAAGAAAGCTCTCCTAAAATCCCATGGCCCAAAATAACCACTGTTCACATTTTTGGTGATCTTTTTGTAACCTGGTTTTTTTTTACTTGGAAAATGTGGATATCTATCCTTGTAAATACCTTTAATGTTAGAGGCCTCAGGACTTGGACTTACATAAATGCTTCTTAAATTTTTCCACCCAGGTAACCCCAAAGGTAGAGAAGATGAATGCTTTGCTGGGCAGGGAGAGTGTGAGACTGTAGGGGAGGCGGGGAAGATGCTGGGATGTAAGAGAGCATGAGAAACTTCTTTGAAATATTGGGTTTTTACCTTAAAAATTCAGACAAATTTTGCAGTATACCCCATAACATTTTGAATTGTACTCCATGTTTATTTTTATTTAAAAATATTGTGTCCTTCCTCCTCCAAATCTTCATAACATTCTATTTTATGTGTGTACCATCATCTAATAAACAAAACACAGTGTCAGACATTTAAGTCAGTTCCAATTTTTCTCTGATATAAACACTATTGCAATGAGCATCCTTATGCAAATGTATTTTCTCTTGTCTGATTATATTATTAGAATAGAGTTGCAGGCTGGGCACAGCGGCTCACAGCTGTAATCCTAGTGCTTTGAGAGGCTGAGATGGGAGGATTGCTTGAGGTCAGGAGCTTGAGACCTTTCTGGGCAACACAGAGAGACCCCGTCTCTACAAAAAATAGAAAAATTAGCTGGGTAGTCCCAGCTACTCAGGAGACTGAGGCAGGAGGATCACTTAAGCCCAGAAATTTGAGGTTTGAGGTTTCAGTGGTTACAGTGAGCTATGATGATGCCACTGCACTATAGCCTGGGCAACAGAGTGAGACCCTGTCTCAAAAAAAAAAAAAAAAAAAAAAGAAAGAAAGAATCGCATTCCAGAATGGGAACCTTTAAAAATAAAGATATTCTTTTGCTCCTTGGTGCTTCTGAAAAATTGGTACCAATGAGGTGAAAAGGGTACTGATGGAGAGATAGGTTGTCCCTTTAAGCTTCTTTCCTAGGCCTGGCTGGGACCTAGCAGGGGGACTGGCTCTAGACTTGGACCCAACCCCTCTTCTGCATTCAGCACATGCAGGTGACATGGCTTCTTTGTGCCCAGCACTGTGCTAAGCTCTTATTTCTATCTTATCTCATTCAGTCTGGTAAGGCAGGGATTATGATTCTGATTTTATAGAGGAGGAAGCCTGTCCAGTGGATCCAGGTATTTTGGCCAAGGTTGCACAGCTAATAAACTGATGCTTGGGCGTCTTGATTTGGGGAGCTAGGGTTTTTGTGAGCCTATTGAATAGGACAGCTTAGCTGTAGACTTGTTCCTAGGACAAGTCTCTAAAAACCTTTTAGGCTGGGTGTGGTGGCTCATGCCTGTAATCCTAGCACTTTGTGAGGAATGCTTGAGGTTAGGAGTTTGAGACCAGCCTGGATGATAGAGTGAGACCCCATCTCTAAAAAAAAAAAAATTAGCTGGGCATGGGGGCATGGGCTTGTAGTTTTAACTACTCACGAGGCTGAGGCAGGAGGATCACTTGAGCCCAGGAGTTTGAGGCCGCAGCAAGCTATGATGACCCCACTGCACTCTAGCCTGTGTGACAGTGTGAGACCCTGTCTCAAAAAAAAAAAAAACAAAAAACAAACCCAAAAAACCTTTAGTTACAAGCAAAACAAAGACCAAAAAGACACTAGAGCTATTTTAAGTAAAAAAAAGGTGGGGTGGTAAGGGTGAGGGAGGGAATTATATGAACACAGAGAAATCTCAAGGAACCCAAGAGGAGAAGTAATTAGTCTCATGAGGGATGAGGAAGCAGCTTGCTTTCTGCTTCTCTCTCGCTGGGAAATCATGGCCTCCAGCCTCTGCTTCTATCAGTGTATCTGTGTCACTCTTGTCTTTCAGCGGACCAGCTCCTCTGCTGTGCTACGAATGTGACCCTCTCCCAGCTCCCAGTTTCACATCCCCTCGGTTTATGCATGTAGCCTAGACTGAACTAGGATCTCTCCGTCCTAAACGTAATCCCTAGGGAAAGAATCTGACTTAATCGCCTTGCAATATATATCCACCTCTGATCCAACCAGTTGTGGCCTCGGGGGGCAGGGGCGGGTCGTACAAACATGACTGGTAGTCTAGGCTGTGGGTGGGGGCCAGTCCTCAGAGAAAGGAGATTGTTGTGGGGCTGGCAGATTCCTATGGAGGTGTACATATGTATCTACTATGACTTTTTTTTTTTTTTTTTTTGAGGCAGAGTCTCACTCTGTTGCCCAGGTGAGTGCCATGGGGTCAGCTTAGCTCACAGCAACCTCAAACTCGTGGGCTCAAGCGATCCTCCTACCTCAGCCTCCCGAGTAGCTGGAACTACAGGTACGCACCACCACGCCCGGCTAATTTTTTTTTTTTTGAGACCGAGTCTCACTCTCTTGCCTGGGGCGAGTGCCGTGGCGTCAGCCTAGCTCACAGCAACCTCAAACTCCTGGGCTCGAGCAATCCTACTGTCTAAGCCTCCCGAGTAGCTGGGACTACAGGCATGCGCCACCGTGCCTGGCTAATTTTTTCTATATATGTTTTTTAGCCGTCCAATTAATTCCTTTCTATTTTCGGTAGAGATGGGGTCTCGCTCTTGCTCAGGCTGGTCTCGAACTCCTGAACTCAGAACGATCCGCCCACCTCGGCCTCCCAGAGTGCTAGGATTACAGGCGTGAGCCACCGCGCCCGGCCCCGGCTAATTTTTAGTAGAGAATTTCAGTAGAATTTCTGTTAATAGCACCCCATACTTCCTCTGTGGAACTCTCAGCTCTGGAATGGTTATGTGACCCAGGGCTAGCAGATCAGAAACAGCTGCTCCCTAGACACAGTGATTGGTTCAGGATGGGCTTGTGACTCAAATAAAGACAATTGGGCCAGAGCAGTGCCTTACACCTGTGGTCCCAGCTGCTCAGTAGGCTGAGGCGGGAGGATTGCGTGAGCCTGGACAACATAGTGAGATCCCATCTCTTAATAAAAAAAAAAGAGACAATCAGAGCTGAAACTATCAGAAAGGGGAAATTTGCTTCCCACTGAGGAAGCTAAGTTATGAGAACATAAGCCTACATAGAGCTGCAAGTGGCCATATTACCACCATGAGAAATAAAACTCACCTAGGGGAGAGGTAAACACAGAGAAAGGTCTCACTAAGAGATGGAAAGAGCTAGACAGGAGCCTGACAGTATGTTTTCAGCAAGAGGATCTAGTGGTGATTGAAACCAAGCCCTTGACTTTTCTGTTAGAG
The DNA here is from genome assembly GCA_004363605.1 of Indri indri. NCBI lineage: Eukaryota > Metazoa > Chordata > Mammalia > Primates > Indriidae > Indri > Indri indri. The sequence goes on along the minus strand of RJWJ010008355.1, from coordinate 47,929 downwards.
ACAATAAATTCCCTTTTTTTCTGTTTGGCCAACTTGAGTTGGGTTTCTGTCACTTACATACAAAAGAGTCCTGATTAATATTTGTAGTTTATAAATAAGAAGTCCTGGTAGAACTGGGCACAGTGGCTCACGCCTGTAATCCTAGCACTCGGGGAGGCCGAGGCGGGAGGATCGCTTGAGCTCAGGAGTTTGAGACCAACCTAAGCAAGAGTGAGACCCCCGTCTCTACTAAAAATAGAAAAAAAATTAGCTGGGCAACAAAAATAGAAAAAATTATCTGGGCGTGGTGGCGCGCACCTGTAGTCCCAGCTACTCAGGAGGCTGAGGCAGGATCGTTTGAGCACAGGAGTTTGAGGTTACAGTGAGCTAGGTTGATGCCACGGCACTCTAGCCTGGGCAGCTGAGCGAGACTGTGTCTCAAAACAAAAACAAAAACAAAAAAAATAATATTAGCAAATAGTAAATGCCCAGAGTTATACAAACAGGAAAGTGCTCTGGGAGAGAGGGCTGGGATAAGGAGAAATACTCCTGCTAATGGCAGTAATAGTAACAGTGGATAACACTCATTCAGTGCTTACTGGGCGCCAGGCACTGTGCTAAGAGCTTTCGGAGCAACATCTCCTCCAGTCCTAATCACAACCCTATGAGGAAATAGCCCAGTTTACAGAGGAAGGAAGGCAGGCTAGGAAAGGGGAAGTGACTTGCTCAAGAGCACACAGCTGGGGAGTTGCAGAGTCAGCACTTGAACCCAGGTCTGTCTGGCTTCAGAGTCCGTAACTTCCAGCTATTATATAGTCCTGGGCCTAGAAAGAAGGGCAGGAGGTGTTGGCCCAGGAAATATGGGGATGTGTCATCTCTGGAGGGCAAGGGGTCAGGGGAGTAGGCTTTGTTCCTCCCGTTGCGCAGAGGGCTTCTCTGCTTCTCCACAGGCATGGCAGAAAGTGGCTGTCTCCAGCTTTGGGTCCTGTACCTACACCTGACTCCCTGGCACCAATTGCAAACTGGCAGCCGTGGGCCAAATACGATACCAAAAATATGCTTAGCCTGTGGCATTTAAAAGAATGAATTAGTGCCCAAAATTCAAAAATTGGGAAATTTCACATAAAAATCTGGAAAACCAGAATATCTGACGATTCGGGGCCTACATTCCCATGGCAACCATCTGCTAGAGCAGAGCAGCAGCTGCTACCTTCAGCCAAGGCACACGCTCTCCAATTGCCACAATTGCCGCCCTGCCCCATTGTCTCTCACCGGGCTGTTTCACTCATTTTCTTTGCCGTTGTGACCTTGGAGGTGTTTGAACTAGAGTTACTGTGTCCCAGTTTCAGAGTCCCAGGAGACAGAACGCAGTCCGGCGTGGGTGAAATGTGCACCTTAGTTCAAAACACTGGCAATAGCAGGGCAGGCTTCCCCGGGGTCGGCATGGATGGGTCAAGGAGCACCTTTTCAGCAAGGCCTGTAGGCAACGGTGGGTTCTCAGAAAAGGAAGTGTAGTTGGGCAGATACTCCAAAAAGAGTCTCGTACAAGGGGGAAGAAATTAAGGCCTAGAGCCCACTTATAAGATGTGTAAAGTCCAGCTTCAGCTCACGATGAAGGCCTGAACTGAGGCAGAAGCAGTGGGGACAGAGGGGAGGGGGAGGCTTGTAAGGTATTAAGAATACGGTGACTGGCGGGTCGGCCTGGGACTGGGCAGCGGTGACCTTTGAGCCTCTGGCTTGGGTAACAGGGTAAAAGGTGGTGTCATTCATCAAGATTGGGAACACAGGAGGACGAGCAGGTTTGGGGGGAGATAGAGTTCAATTTTGGCCGTGCTGAGCTTGTTGCACCTGGGCTCATGCGAGTAGAGCTGCTTGGTAGGCAGGTGGCGTTTGGGAAGAAGATCTGGGCTTGAGATGTGGTCTGGGAGGTCGCCAGCAAAGAGGGAGAGGCTGAAGACACAGGCACAGATGAAACGTGGGAGGGGCCAGGAGGAGTAGGACGGGAAGAGGGTTAAGAGCAGCCACAACCAACACCAGGAAACGCTGGTTGCAGAAGGAGAAGAACCGGGGCTGTGGCCTCCCGGAAGGCCAGGAAGAAGAGTTTAAAGAGAGCAGTCAGCGCCGCCGAGTGTGTAGAGAAGGCAAGAAGGAGAGGCCTGGAGACAGTCTCTTGGATTTGGTGATGAAGAGAGCGTCGACGAGGGTGATGAGGGTGTCAGTGGAGTGTCTGGGCAGCAGTCGAATGACGGAGGCTGAGAAATGAGTGGGCAGTGAGCGTGGAGACAGGGCGTCGACTCTCCCAGGGCCTGGGGTATGCAGGCAAGGGGACAGTTTGTCCAAAGGCAAAGAGTTTGTGTCAAAGGAGATTCCAGGGGAAGGCCTGGCTGCTGGCTGGAGACCCACGTGTAGTCACTGCCTGGTTCTGGGGAGGGCAGGGCCTGGGAAGTGCACAGGCGCCAGGGGCTGTCTTGTTAGTGAAGCACAAAGCGAAAGCTCATCGGAGGGGCCGGCAGAGGGAACTGCCCAAAGAGGGGGCCCCCGCTTTGAGGCTGGGTTTTCCCCACTCTGCATCTAGTTTCCCTGATCCACTGATTACCTCAGGTCGGTTTTGCTGAATGACTCAGGAGCTTGAGCAAGCTTTGCCGCTGGGTTTCACAGCTCAGGGGGAGGGGACAGACATTAGCTATTGAAGGAAGGACAGCTGGGCTCCAGCTTCAGAAAAAAACAGGCTCTCCAAGCCTTTATTCTTCATAAAAATAACAGCATCGAACAGTCATTGACTGCTTCCACCCTTGTCAGGCAATGTTCTGTGGGCCTACAGGCTTTATCTCCGAGGCTGACTACTCTAATTACCCTAAAGTGACATCAGGAAGTTGAGAGTCAGGTGAAACGACTTGCCTGGGGCTCCCAGCCAGTAACTGGAGGAGCCCAGAACTGACTGCCGAAAGCCCAGGTCCTTAACCAGCCTGCAACAGCACCTCTTAGGACATCTCTAGGTGACCCCCAGAGGCCTGTGGGATTGCTGAGGGGCCAAATGAAGATCCTACACAAACACCCTTAAAAGAAGGTTCTCTGCAGCTAGGATTTCTGCTGGGAAGGGAGGAGATGCCCTGAGCTTATTCTGAGGCTCTCATCACCTGAGACCCCTTCTGTGCCCCTCCTTCAAGCTTGCATAAAGGGCCTATTCATCTGCCTCCTCAGAGTTGGGTCTGGAAGGTGGCCCTGGCAGCAGCCAGTGGTTTGTCCCCAGTTCTGCCTCCCTCCTCCAGCCTCCCTTCCCTGCTCCTCCCTCTGGATTTGACACCTGGTATCTCTTTCCCATGTCCCTGAGCCCAGAACAGGGGAGGCCTGGGCAGGCACAGTATCACTTTCTTCCTGAACTGTCCCTGAAGCAGGGACAATTCTGTGTGCTGTCCCCACCCCGCCACCGCCCGCCGTCGTCAGTGTACACTTCCAAGGGTTCCTGTGGAGTCCAGGCTCCGGTAAACACCCAACGAGCAGGAAGCGGGCCAAGCCATGAGCCTGTGATTGCATCAGGGCTGACGCGCTCCCTGCCTTTTCCCCTACCTCGGTCTCCGCTGGGTCAGGCCCAAGCCCTCTCCCCTTCATTCAGCCCAGGGGAGAGGCTCAGCCCAGGTGAAAAGGGAGGTGCTGTGGAGGGGACACAGACTAGAAGAGCTGCACCCTCCTTGACCTGGAAGGGAAACAGTCAACATATTTGAAAGCTGGAGAGAGGGCAGAGGTGGGGTGGCCCGAGGAAAGAGTCCAAAAAGGCTGGGAAGTAATGTTTTTGGAGTGTCAACCAGGTGCCAGTCTCTCTCCAGGTGTGACAATAATAACAATAATAGTGTCTGACTTATGACACATCAGGCAAGGAGCAGGAGCTCTACTTCTGTAAGTAGAAGCAGCTACAATTTTATTATATGCGGCAAAGTGGTTTACATGCGTCATACCCTTATGAGTTAGTATGATTAGGATTACCCTTTTATAAGTTAGGAAACTGAAGATCGAGGGGTTAAAGTTCAGACTCATCCAAGGTCACTCAGTTGGGCCTTGGAGAGTCAGGAGTTTAGATCCAGTTCTGTCTGCTCTTTATCATTGTATATTAATTAAAGTCATTTTCTCAACAAGAGTAAGGTAGTTATTAGTAGTTTTAGTTTACAGGTGGGGAAACTGAGGCTCAGGACAGTGAACTGACTTGCCTGAGGTCACGGTGCACGTCTCAAGGCTTCCCACCCTTAATTCGGATGCCCTCATGCTGAACTCTTACGGGCCCTCTAAGAGGGAGGAACTTGTGTGGGGTATTCATAAGAGTCCTTCCCAATGCAGTTCGGGTTTCACACCGTTTCCCCATCCCCAGGAGGTGACAGAACCAGCACCTGCCTCAGGGAAATCACCTATCATACTGGCTTGTGACCATCTGCCCACCCAGCTTTCCCTCTGGACTGCCTGCTCCCGAGGGCCAACTCTGGCTTTTAGTCATCTCTGTATCTGCCAGTGCCTGGCCTAGAGGAGGGGTTGCTAGAATGAAAAAGAAAAAAAATGAACTCTTTGAGGAACTGAGATTTGAACCTGTGTCTGTTGGGCTCACGCGGAGCCATTTCCACACCTTCCCTGCTGCAGGGCTACCTCAGACAGCGAGGCCCAGGTACGCAGGCTGAAGAGCTAAGCGCCAAGGCAGCAGGCAATCTGATTTAGACGCCTTCCCTTTCCTTTTCCAGACGCTAAAGAGAAACATGACACTCAAATGTGCCCCAAACCAGTCTCAACCCCCAAGTTAAGGAATGCTAAAGGTGAGGAGTCACCATGGTAACAGCAGTGCCAGGTGTGTTGGTGAATACTGAGTTTCCGCAGCAGGGGCAGGAGGGCCTGCCCAGAGCCTGTCCCAGGGTTTATTTTCTGGCTACAGGGGAGCTGCATTTCATTTGTTCCTCTTAAGGGGACATTATGGCAGACTTTTGCTTTCCATTGCCTCCATTTTCTTATAAGTGGAAGGGAGGAAAAAGTCATTTTCCTTCCCTTCCCACCCACCCAGAGAAATGCAGGAAAAACACCAGCATTCCCATCAGAGGCTCTGCCGCCGCTGGTCATGAAACCCCATCATCACTTAAATTGCTCTATTTTAAAGGTTTGTGAAAACTGCACCAAATTGATTTTTCCCATATCGCTTCTGTCTGTTATTTCTGTGGTCTCTCTTCTTCAGTGCTACATTTCCCGGAGCAGGGGAGCAAGTCTACATGGAAACTCGAGGTACTCTTATGTGGTTTGGGAACCAAAAAATAAAAGTGTTTTAGAGGCTATCAAATTGTTGTCTTTCTGTTAGTTACTCACATACTGACGTATTTATTTTTACCCTGAGTCTGTTGAAAAGGATTTGGCTCACAGATTCTAAACTTAATTTAGCTTCAGGCCTTAATCACAGTTGAGCAGAGAATTTTATAATCACAGGGATAGAAAGAGTCTTAGAAGTCATCGGGCTCAGAGGTCCCCAGACTTTCGGATGTCATTAACAATTAAAAGTTTAAAAATGGGGAGGGAGACCCAGATATGGTTGCTAGCTTTCAGTTTGGCCAAGTAAGAACATTAAAGAAACACAACCATCATGTACTGCAACCACTGCTTCATGAAAGAAAGGACATTTTTAATACCAAAAAAAGTAGGAGGGGTATATACTCTTAGAATAAAAGACTCTCCCTTAAACTGAATAAATTTAGCACATAAGAATTTACCTCTTTATCCATATTTTTCTCCTTTCTCTATGCACTAGCACCACTGTGAGAGTGGACATTTGAAAACCACTGTTCTAGTATACTGTTCCTACTAGTATTTGTTGGTGATGGTGTCTTGGACTCTGCTTGGATACCTCTGGTGGTTGGGATGCTCATTACCTTCCCTCTTTGGATCGTTCAAGCTGTTACTTCTTTCTCATAGCCCTTCCCCTCAGGTTGGATGTCTCTCCTGTGTGCTGCCTAATCTCCCCTGCAGTTACCACTTCTTTAGTACTCATCCTGTGATGTTGTAACTGCCAGTTGACACATCCATCAACGACCAGACCGTCAACTTCTGAGGGCTGGGCCTATGTCCGTTCACCACTGAATCCTCAGGTTCATCATATGGCAGAAGCTCATCAATAACTGTTGACTGAAAGAATGAACTTCTAGCCACTGAACTAGTGATATGAAGCAATGATAACAACGGCCATGAAAATAACTTAACATTTGTTTCAAGTGTACTGCATATTAAGTATTTTATGTAATTTTGATCGGAAATAGGATTTTGTGTTAGGACATTTGGAATAAGATGAAAATTATAATTGATGAAGCATGTTGTTTCAAAAGGAAGTTTCTCTGGGAATTTATCCTATAGAATTCCCCTAAAAGTACTCCAAGATGTATGTGTAAAAATGTCCATTGCAGTACTGCATGTAATAGCAAAAAATGGAAAACAACCTAAATATTTATCAATAGGGAACCTGTTAAATATAGTTCAGCCATACTATGTAGGCAGCCTTTAAAAAGAACAAAGTAGATCTAAACGTACTGACATGGAAAATTGTCCAAGACATATTGTTAAGGGAAACAATCCTATTTCTGTTAAACATGGAAACACACATATGAATATGCAGAAAAAATACGAATGCATAGAAAAATATGAAGGGACAATATAATCCAAATTGTTAATATTGGTTCTTTTTCTGGGTAGGAGGGGAACTTTTACTGTATTAAGCATCCACCTCTGTAATTAAAAAGAAGGTATAGGGCTTGAGCTCAGGAGTTTGAGACCAGCCTGAGCAAGAGTGAGACCCTGTCTCTACAAAAAATAGAAAAAATTAGCCGGGCTTAATTTTCTGATGCACGCCTGTAGTCCCAGCTACTCGGGAGGCGGAGGCAGAAGGATCGCTCAAGCCCAGGAGTTTGAGGTTGCAGCGAGCTGTGATGATGCCACTGCACTCTAGCTAGGGTGACGGAGTGAGACTCTGACTCAAAAAAAAAAAAAAAAAAAAAGAAAGAAAGAAAAGAATGTATAAAAGCATGTCTTGGCTGGGCGTGGTGGCTCATGCCTGTGATGTCAGCACTTTGGGAGGCCCAGGTGGAAGGATTGCTTGAGGCCAGCTTGGGCAATAAAGACAGATCCTGTCTCTACAAAAGAGAAAAAAATCAGCAGGGTGTGTGGTAGTGTGTGCCTGTAGTCCCAGCTACTTGGGAAACTGTAGCAGGAAGATGGCTTGAGCCCAGGAGTTTGAAGCTGCAGTCAGTGCCACTGCACTCCCAGCCTGGGTGACAGAGTGAGACCCTGTCTCTAAAAAATAAAAAGAAGCATGTCTTATTTTTTAACAGCTTTATTAAAGTATAATGTACATACCATAAAGCTGCACGTATCATTTTTGGGGAGGGGTGGAAGATTTTAAAAAGCACAAATAGAAGGAAAGGTTTCTGAAATCCTGAAATTGAGGCTAATCTAATCTTTTGTCCTGTTGCCTGCCCTTTTGTTCCCTTCCCCATAATGGTTCCACCCCAGCCCCTTCTCAGGCCCTCAAGATCTCTGAATGGCCAGGGAAATTCTTTTTCTTTACTTGGGCCTATAAAAGAAGGGATTGTGCTAGATGGCTTCTGAGGTTCTTTCAGACATTGATTGGGGTGAGTTGATAGTCCTGGTCTCTCTTCTACCAAAACTTGCTTTCAGGGAGAAAGGAGCTGGTAGTCTTATTCTCATTACATGAAAATATTAATAGCTGATGAGGCCCAGTTAATTTTTCTCTCTCGTGATGTTTGCATTTTAACAAAAGATGAACTATCATTTTTGGCTTCATACCAAGAAAGAAACCTCCACCTGTGCAGTTCCCACACATATAAAGGTAGGGATATATTTGAGGGGGCAGGGCAACCCTTTTAGCATGCTTGAAAACACAGCAGTAGACAAGTTAGGATCACTGACATGGAGATGGGTACTCGAGGTTAACACAGATCAAGCGCGACCCACTGTTGGTGGGAAAGCAAAAATTCTGGCCATAGCACTTGACCAGATTAACAAAGCTGTGCACCACTGGGGAAAGAGTCCTCTCCATTTCACAATGTGACCTTGATTGCCCCATTTAACCTGGGGCTTTGGTGTCTCAGTGTGTAGAAACATTATCAGTAGTCAGGGAGTATATATTAAACATTTATGCAGGCACAGATAATCTACGTCACTCTGAAAGAAGTTGCTATAATGAAAGGAGTTCGCAATGTTAAACCAACATCCAGAATGCAGGTAGATTGGGCTCTGGAAAAATACTTGCTGGGTCCAAATCCTCCTGGCTCTATCATATATTATACTGCCAGCTGGGTGACCTTGGTCAAGTGGCTTTGCTATTACTCATCTATATCCCCATCAAATGGGGGATAATAGGGTAATAACAGGGATAGTAAGGTAAAATGGGAAAAACAATAAATCCCACCTCCTAGGATTATGAAAATTAAATTACTTAATACACATGAAGTGCTTAGAACAACAGTGTCTGGCACATAGTATGTCCTCAGTAAATGTTAGCTGTGAACATTACCTCCAAAGCCCTTTGTTGTGTAGGGAGATTTGCTGCTTCACTTCCAACAGCTCTAGCTTCAGTTACTAATAAATTCTTTGATATTTTCCAACTGCCAAGCAGGGAAACCCAGTCACAAGGTATCAGGGAATGCTGTGAACTGAGCCCAGAAGGCAGCGCCGTGCCAGAGGTTAAGGTAGAGTAGGCCCTCTGTATCTGTGATTTCAACCAACCAGGGACTGAAAATACTTGGGGGAAAAAAATTGCATCTGCACTTAACAATTTTTTTCCCCTAAACAATAGAGTATAACAATTATTTACATAGCACTCCCATCGGATTAGGTAGTGTAAGTTTATATACAGAGATGATTTAAAGTATACAGGAGGATATGCATAGGTTATATGCACATTACTATACCATTTTATAACAGGGACTTGAGCATCCGCAGATTTCAGTATCCTGGGGTGTCGGGGGGTGTCCTGGAACCAACCAATCCCCCACGGATACCGAGGCACGACCTTACTGGCCTGGAGTCCGCAGCTGATTCTCAGGACCGCCTTGGGCAGACCCCCCCTCTCCAGGCCGCAGCCACCCCATCTGTAAGATTAAATAAGGAGGTTGAGCCACATTTCTCAGCTTTTCCCTCTCCCTTGTCGCCAGTTCCAGAGACGTTTTCTTGTCTGGCGGAAATCCAGTTACACCTGACTGCAGTGGAGACGGGCATCCTGATTGTGGACTGGCCGGGGGAAGGACCCGACGGAGGACGCCGCCTTCCAGTCCACACCGGCCCGAGCCGTGAGTCCGCCGACTCTCCGCCCGCGGACCCTCGCCGGGAGCAAGCCGTTACTTCCCCGGATTCATTCCCTGCTGCCCCCAACCCTACCGAGGCACGCAGAGGAGGCCGCGGAGAGCAAACTGCGGCGGGGCTGTGTGGGACCCTCCCGGGCTTCCTGCAGAAGCCGATTGGCAAAGGACCAGGACCGGGGGTCCACGCGGCCCGTAGGAACGCACGCCCTGTCCCCTCTGCTCCCGCCCCTGTGAAAGAGGGCTGTAAAATTCCGGAAGAGAGATTAGAGGCAGGGGATGGGTGGGGCGGTGAATCAGTACATTCCTTCCTCCCCCAGCCTCCTCCTCCCGGGTTATCACTCTGGGAGGGTTGGGTCCTCTCATGGCCTTCTCCTGACCAGTCCACTGGCAGGGTCCAGACATGGGGGGAAACCCTCCATGTCCATTTGAAACTTGTAGAGCCTGGATCGCTTATTTTGCAGCTCATGACCTCATTTGGTTTAGGGCTAGGTAATTTTGGTTGTTACTTCCAACTGAGTCCTTTCTGTAAGAGCACTTCTTAGGCCTGTGTGTGCTTTCTTTAGTAGCTCCTGTTTATTGAGCAAACCTTGCGATGTAGGCATACTTTATTTAGTGTTAGAAGCCAGGAATCTGCGTGCTCAGACAGGCTGTGAAACCCTAAGGTCACACAATGGCAGAGCCGGGAATCATCTCTGCTCTATTGATTCCATACATTTCCACCACACCCTAATGCTTCCTTTACTTCAGGTCATTGAAAGGCAAAACTTATTTGTTAAGGAGTAGTGAAGTAACATTTATGGACCACCTTCCACTGTGCCAGCTACTTTAAATATACTGTCTGTGATCATTGAATTTTTCACACCACCGTGAGATGTGATTGCCATGCTCATATTACAGATGAGGAAACTTTAGAGGTCAGGAATTTAAGGGGCAGAGCTGGGATTCCCGTACAGTCATACTGCAAAGCCTATGCTCTTTCTAAAACCACAGTTTATGTCTGCATGGTTCTTGACAGTTCACAAAGCACTTTCAAGCCCTTCATCTCAAAGCTGACATACCATTTCATAGATGAGGGTAAAAGTTCATTCATGAAGTAAAGACATCAGTCCAAAGTCACAAAGCTAACAGTAAGCAGCAGAGCCTGTAATTTTGAAATAAACTCTACAGAGTTGGTAGTAACAAAGCTCATTCCATCTATTCATCCCCCAGTGCCAAGTACCATTTTAATAATTATATTAGCTAACATTTATTGAACACTTAACATGTATTCAATACATAAATTATGTGACTAACTCCTTTAGTGCTCAAAAAACCTTATGAGGTAAGTAACGTTACCTTTTCCATTTTACAGATGGGGAAATTGAGACTAGAGAGATGAAGTAACTTCCTAAGGTTACACAGCAATTAAATGGCAATGCGAAGAGGCCAGATGAAACAGTGCAGAGTCCCAGTGTGGGAACCAGGCATCTGCATTGTGTCCCAATCTCTGTGTGAAACCATTTTTCCCAGGGCCCCAGTTTCTCTGCCACACTATTACTTCTTTGACTAACCCCTGCGTGTGGCAGGACCACATAGCTCCTGCTGTCACGGAGCTAATGTTCCATAAAACCAGCCAATAGTACCTCTGGCTTTGCCTCATGGGGGCATTGGGAGGATTAATAAGCCCATGGCACTTGGACTGCTTCAGCAAAGGCACTGGATAAACTCGGGGCACTTACGGATGAAGCTCGCTGCCAGGGATGCTTCATGCCATAATAAGATGTCTGCAGCCCAGTTTCTGACCTCTTTGAGGTGTGGAGGGAGTAAAATCCTGTTATGGCCTTCCTTGGGAAACCATTTGGATGAAAGGTGAGTTAAAGTATCTCTCTGCTATCCTGGAGGTGAGGGAAGGTGGTGGTGATATCATGGTCTTGGGCCTTTCCCTCTCAGAGGCAGGTGTTTTTCCTACATCTCAGAAGGGTTTCTTGCTTGCTTGAGGGACACCAGTTATTGACTGAAGCCAGAAACTAACATCACGATTATTCGGGCTTCAGAGGAAGACAAACCTGGGCTGAATCCTGCTTCTGTAGTTTCATCTCTCTGAGCCTCCATTCCCTTTTAATATGGGGTAATAATGCCTTCCTTATAGGGTCGTTTTGAAGCATAAACCTGATAATATATTTAAAAACACCTCGCTCAGGCCTTAGAATAGAGTAGCTGCTTAATAAATGGTAACTATTACTGGAGCCATTATTTTTACCCTTATGTTGTTATCATATTATTTACTGATATTTTAGGGCCAGGCTGAGAGCTAGGTGGAGGGAAGAGTCATTCCTTTTTTCAAACAATCTATTAGATTGCCTCAAATAGATCAGTCTAAGCAGGGGAGAATCTGAAAATAAGCATTTACAATATAGTATGTGCTATGGCATGGGGATTGCATAAGGTGTTTTGAGACTTTAGTGGAAGAATCAATAATGAGGAGATGCAGCAACAGTTTTGCAGAGCACGTAGTTCTCTGTTTGGAGTCCCTGCTTTGAAGCGGAAAATGCTGCTTGCTGGAGGCAGGTAGAATGCAAGTGGCAGCCAAACCTTTGCTCCTCACCCAAGGGCCTTAATTCTCATCTGCAGCTCCTCTTGCTCCTAAAGGCCTCTCAACTCCCACACAGCCCTGCCAGCCAGCCTTGCCCTAGAATACCCCCTCCTGGGCCACCTGCTGGTGGTGAACCTCCTGGGTTCTGTGCTGTGGCTTGAGGCGGCTGAGTCATAAGACCTTTCTTTTTATTGCTAAGCTCTAATGGAAGCCTTCTGGTCAGGAGCAAAGCCCCAGGTCTCCCTTGTGGGGAAGGTTTAATGATGACTGGCCACTGCTTCTCCCCACAGGGCCTAATGAACATGTGTGTAGTGGTACCTTTCTTTCTAGATAGGTACTACTTCTGGACAGGTGAGACTTCCCAGGGTGGACAGAGAGAACAGACCCTCCTGCCACCCCCAGCTCTCAGGAGGGGGCCTTCCCTTTTCCTTCCAGGCCTGCCTCCAGTGCCTCTTTCTGGCTGCCATCTGGTAGTGGCCCAAACCAGCCTCCCAACTTACTGGTGACCACATTTTCCAAACCAAAACTCAGGACACATGATCTGGCAAAGAATTTCTAGCCAGCTTCCAAATGCAAGAGGCAAAACCCTTTCCACTCGAGAATCTCCAGAATAATCCGCGTCGTTAAAGGTGGCAGTAGGTTGGAAACCTTGAAATTCAGGGTCTCCTCTCTCTCATTTTCATACATTATTGATACGTGATTACAGCCTCGTGAGGTGGCTGATTATTATTTCCATTTAATAGTTGATAATACTTAGAGGAAATCACTTGCCCAAGATCCTACATCCTGAATTTCGATCAGGGAGGGTTCTTAGGTTTTAAGGGGTTTTGTGTGTGTCTTTCAAGAGGATGGTGGGGAGGGTGCAGAAATACCTTTCACGAAGATGCACACGCCATTTATTCGGGCTTCCAGGAAGGGCAGCAAAGAACTGAGCTGCCCGGGTTTCCACCCTGAGTTGGAAATCCCCGAGCACAGGACTCGGGAGCCGCCCCGTCCCATCAGGATCTGGCCCCAGGCCTCTGGGAGCAGGAAAAAGTCCTTCGACCTTGCGGGTCACTCGGCGGCCGCGGGTCCTTGCCCCAGCCCAGGTGCGAATGGGCGGAGCGCAGCGTGGGCGAGCGACTCCAGGGCCAAGTCCTGCCCCGCCTCCCCGGTCACATGGACGCGCCTTCCGTAGCCGGGAATGCGCAGCGGAACGAACCACGAGGAAGAGGAGCGGGGGAGGCGCCGAGGGCAGTGGGTCAGCGCCCAGCGGGCCAGGTGGGCGGGCCCAACCGCCCGCGAGCCGGCCGGCCAGCCAGTCAGCGAGCCCGGAGGGCGGGCCGGCGGCCCCGCGCGCCGCGCCCCGCAGCGCCCTCTGAGGGGCGGCGGCGGGAGCTGGTTCCGGCTGCGCGCGCAGCGGTGGTGGCGGCGGTGCGATCGAGTGGGCTGTAACCGTCGTCTGTCCCGGAGCGGCTGGAGCAGCAGCGGCGGCCGGGCACAGCGCGAGGCGACGCCACAGGGCAGCGGCGGCAGAGGCGGCAGCAGGAGACGCAGCGGCGGCCGCAGCAGCAGCAGCAAGACGGACTCGTGGACACGCGCCGCCGCCGCCGCCGCCGCCGCCGGGCCGGGCCGGGTGTCGTGCGCCGAGGCTGGGGGGGAGTCGTCGCCGCCGCCGCCACCGCTACCGCCGCCGCCGCCGCCGCCGAGGTGACTGAGGAGAGAGGCGCCTTCCTCGCTCCCGCCGCCGCCGGACTTCAATGCCCAGTCCCCAGCTTGCCAGCGTGAGTGCGCCCCTCCAGGGCGGCCCCCGCGCCGGCGCCCGGGGCCTCCGGGAAGGGGAGGGCGGGAGGCGCCGCAGCCATTAGTGCAGGCCCGAGACACGTCCCCGGAAGGAGGGCCGGGCCGGGGGCGGGGGAGCGAGGGTGGGTGAGCAAGGGGGAGGTGTGAGTGTGTAGAAGAATGTTGAGTGTGTGCGCGCGTGCGGGCGACATGTGCGTGCGTGACGGCGAGAGTGTGAGTTTGTGAAGGGACAGTGTGAGCGGGGGGAGAGCGAGTGTGGGGGAGACTATCTGTGTGCGGGGAGTGAGTGTGTGTGAGAATGGGAATGTCGGGGAGAAAGGCGGGCAGGATCGGTGTGGGGGGAGCGTGTGGGAATGAGTGGGTGAGTGGGGAGGATGTGAGTGTGTGGGGAGTGTGAATAGGTGGGGGAGGAGAGTGTCTGGGAGGGAGAGAGTGAGTGATTGGGGGGAATGTGAGCATGTGTTGGGGAGAAGGTGCGTGGCAGATGAGAGAGTGTGCAAAGATGTGCCCGCGTTTGTCCAGTGCGTGAGCAGGCATCCTGGAGGCCCTTCCCCTTGGTCTTTGTGTGTGGCAGTAGTGAACCCTGGTGTTTTGGGTTAGGGAGTTCTTTCCAGGAGCATCTTGTCCCTGGATTCTCTGGTTCAAGTATGAGGAAAGGGTACAAGTCTCTTCAAGGGGCACTACGATCTTCTGGCTCTGGGATTCTTTTCCCCCCAGAAAGGGTGTGGTGGGGTTTTTTGTTGTTCCATAAAATTTCCCCCCCACATGTCATGACATCAACGTAAATTTCCAGATTATTTAAGAATATGGTTGCCATCCCATCTTAGTCTGGGGGTTCTGAGAGTTAACTAAAACAAGCTTGTCTGTTGCCCCTACTCTCTTGCCTGTAGAGTATTCAGATGCGTATATTTTTTTTTTGGTAAAGTACTAGTTTTTCAGGTGAAAGATATTTTATTGTTAGGTAAATTGAAGTAATATCTTTTAGGTTGTGACTTTTTTAGCCTTCTGGAGAAAAGCTCTTAAGAAGTAATAATGATGTAATATATTGATGATGAAGAACCATAGGCTATTTTATTGTGTCCTGGAATTTGTCAAGAACGGTCATATAAAGTGACTAGCAGTTCTCGCATCACTGTAGGCATTCAGCAAATGAATTTTGCTGTTTGGAGTCACCAAACTACAACTGCTGCTGGCTTGTAATATGGTGCTTATTTGCTGCCGTGTTCTGTATTACAGAGTAGTTTAAGACAGGAAGTGAGAGAAGTTATGCCATGTTAAGTGTGCAAAAGGAAATTAAGGATACAGAATGACACATTATCAAGGCTTCAGAATCACTTACCAGTGTACCTTTGGGTTGGTGAAGATAGAAGTTGTTTGCTGTATTCTGAGCCTAATTTTTCAAGTTTCATATTGAATGGACTAATTATTGTCATGGACTTTTCCTGTTTTTGTGTTATAGAAGTAGGGATTCCTGATGAAAAGTAATAGCTTGACAGGGATTTTACACCTTGATGTCTCTTAGAAGTTGGGAGTCCCTCACTGTGATAAGCAAAAAGTAGGCTGGTCCTTTTGATAGTAGACGTAGTGGTATTACAGGCAGTCATTGATGTGTAATTAGAAGTCAGAAGTTATAATTGCATTGTCCTTTTTTTCCAGTTACTAGTATGCTCTGCTTTCAGGAATAGTAAGCAGTATTTTTACTACTAATCAGGGAAGGGATTAATTAGTATTAAGTGCCTACTATGCTACAGGTGATAAAAAGCATACTCATTTAATTCTCACAGCTACAATAAAGGTGGTAGGTATCCTCATTTGCATTCATTTGGCACATTTTGAGTTGCTTCTATTTGCCAGGCCGCAGGGATGAGCTCCCATGGACTTACAGGGATGAGATGAAGAGATACAGAGACTTAAAAGGTTAAGTAACTTGTCCCAGGTCACACAGACAATAAGAGTTGCAGCTGGATTAAAAATCCAGGTCTGTCTGACTCTAAAGTCCTCGATTTTTCCACTACATCTTACTACTCTCTCTCAATACGTTGTCTCTTTTTGAGGTTTCTGATCCAGGAGGTGATCTAGCAGCTTGTACAGACGAGAGCAGTTGAGGTTACAGCAGAAGACTGAATAGCTGGAGGCGAGGGGATCATTTAGGAGATGCTGACTTGGGGCTCTTAGGGACCTAAGCTAGGCTTTTACGTGGGAGGAGATTCTGCCTTGAAACTCTCTTGGGGCCCCAGGGTGTGTGCTTTGAGACAGAGTTTTTATGAGGCACCTGGAATATGTCTGGGAGAGGGAAGTCTGATTAAAGAAATGCAACAGCCTTTTATGTTGTGTTTTTCTTTTCTTGGGAAAAGGATAGAGTGTATTTATTGGGGCTAAGAGTTAACTGGAAGTTGTCACTGCTTTGGAAGTTTCTCTGTTGAGCTGTGTGGAATACTTAAATCAGGAGATTATGAAGATCAAGTGAGAAAATACATGTGAAAGCGCTTTGTTAATTATAAATTGAATTGCAGTTTCAAAGTATTACCACTCAGACTTTTCTACTAAGGCAACAGTTTGTTATATTTAGTAGCTGGAAAAGGCTGGCATTTTAGAACATCTTTACAAATGAAAAATAGTTTAGAACTGCTGATCGGGGTATTTTCTGACTCAGAACAGCAGGTCAGACCACTCCCTCCATGAGTCAGTCAAGTAATATTTAATTTGAACAAACCAAATTTATAGGCAGAAACCATTTATCAACATTCATTGAACTTTGGTGGGACTAGGGAAAAGTAAATGTTTGAATGCTTTTTGCATATAATTTTTTTTAAAGTCTGAAAGCACCATGTATAGTTTACTAAAAAAATTGCAAACAGGGTAAATTAGATTTATTTTCTTAAGAATTAACTTTTCATTTTGTCCTATAAATGTGGCATTTCCTTATGCAGTAATTACAGAACACTTTACAATTTTGAGACGCAAAGTTGAAATTTAGTAGGGATATATTTTATAGGGTTTGACTATACTTGTTCATTTTTGTAGTAATTCGGGATTGGTAACCAGTGAAGCCTCTAGAGAAAGTATTTACAAATAAGATGCAGAGGAGCAGTATGTAAATTATTAGCTGTTGTTCTTGGAAGAGTAAAACTTAAGTTTAATTGAAACTAAGGTTGACTTCTTCAGGTGCTATTCCATCAGCTATACTACTTACTGGATGGAAGTTGGGGATCTTTAGAAATTTTTGAGTAACTGGAAATCAAGATCCATAGTTTTAGCATGGTCAACTTAATTATTTTTACCGAGTAGAGTAGTGGTAGAGATCTTGTGGTTTTGGGATACTTGTAGAGTCTAACATTACACTTTCGGACTTGAGATTTCAACATTCCCTTGAAAATCTCGTGCCAAATGACAAATCTTCTCATTTAAAACTCAATCCTATAAATGGTATTCTTTCAACTTTGTAGGTAAGGACATTGATTGTTAAATCCCAGGTTTTGGAATCCAAGTTAGAGTGGCAGTAGATAAAACTTATTTTTCCTCTTGGTGCTTAAATTACTTACATGTCTATCGAACAGTGGATGCCACCAGTAATAATTATTTTGGGCAACGACGGTTTGAGTCTGTTGATGTGTGGAATAATGGAAAAATCTTTTCTCCATTTTCACCTTCAGTACAGAGGTATCGGGTAGCTTTCTCCAGTTATCCTTTGTTTCATTGATCGAACCACATTCTCCAACTCCCTTGCCTTCCTGGCCACTGTCTTGGGACTTGAAGCCTTATAGGATTGCTTGGTGTAGCTGAAGTGGGTATTGTACAAAAATCTTTTGCTCCTTGGAGTGGTGAATGTCTAGGCTGAATCAGAATTTGTCACTACCTAGCACCTCCATGAAAGAAGCTGCACAGTACTGTAGGCTCTGTCCACTTTCCACAGTTTCCCATTGTGGAGTTACCAGGACTCAGGTAAGAAAATGACCACTCTGCCGCACTCATAAGGTGACTTTCCCTGCACTGTTTGTTCAGTGAGAGTAGATTTACAGGACCCAAACATCTTTCCCAGAAAAATGACTGAGGAGTTGACAGATTATACCAGTGTTTTTTATGTGACTTGAATATAAATGTCTTTTGTTTGCCTACACTGATTTTCTTGCCCATAGGTTATGTTAACACGACGTCCACTCCAGTTTAAGTGGCCTAGAAACTAAATTTCATCATTTGAATATAAATTTACATTGCACAATGTTGGCTTTTTAAACTGTAGAGAATTTTAAGATTGGCTTTTTTTGGTGACTCTTTCTTTGCTAGTTGAACCTAGTTTGAAAAAATATTTTGAACATTAGAACAGTCTTTACCTTTAGAGAAGTGCTGTGTTTAATTCCTTTCATAGTATTTTTGGGTTGAAATTTCATTCTTCTCAGAAAATGTTACTTCTTTTGGCATAAAATGCACACATGATATATTTGTTTTAGAAGATCAGATAAATTACTTTATTTTTATTTCTGCAGTGGTCAGATATGTTGGCTCTTAACTGATGTATTGTTTGACAAGAATTCAAATTCACCATCAGGTCTGTTTTCTTCCAGTTGCCCTTCAGTTTTAGTTAAAATTTGAGCATCCCCCGCCACCAACTGTTTTACAGGAAACACTCCCTAGGTTGTACCACTACAGTAGTTGTAAATTGGATTTATATACATAATTTTGATATTTATTGTTTTTAGTAGCAAAACAAATTGTGTTTTCTACTTTCCATCATTGGTGAAAAGCCTTTCATGAGGGAACGGAGAGACTGGTTAGTGCAGAAGGATATGAGTCATCTGCAGGATTTGTCAGCAAATTGAGAAGGATATGATGTAGAAACAATAGATTCTAGTGACGTTATTTTCATTCCACATGTGTGGTTACAAACAAATTTCCTTTTGGTGATTAGTTTAAATTATGCAGATAATTTGGATCTTTCTGGGTGAAAAGCATTTTAAATGTAAGTCTTAGACTATACCCTCAATTATTTTTCTAGTGAGTTGAGATCATCGATAAGTAGAATTTAGTGAAACATATCTGTGACTTGGATTTAATAAGTTGAGAAAATAGTTTTGTTAAGTTTTTTGGTAGTTATGGAGCTGCTCATAGATCAGAAGAGGCCCACCAGTACGGCAGTATTTGCTCTCTCAGTGAGCAAAGAGTTGCTCACTGACTACTAATCTGCTTTTAAATTCTTAAGAGCTTTTGTTACATTTGAATTGGCCTGAAATTCCCAGCATGGTCAAGACTTCCCCAGAGTTATCTAACCTAACCAAAGACTAAGCTCCTTTCTCAAGTCACACTTGCATGGCCCTTCACTGTTTCTACTAGTTTTCTGTCATAAAAGTTTTACCTTTCCACAGAAGTCTTACTCCTACTCCATTCTCTTCACACTTACTTTGTGTCTTTGAAGTGTGTAGAATTAATACGAAAACTTAATGCCAGTCAAGTATTTTTCACCTACATTGATTCTTCTAGGAGCTTGATCCTGGATAGTGTTTGTGTGATGTGTGCAGAGAGCTCTGTAAATGCTTGTTCAAGGAGTGGATGTAGTGTATGTTAGTATCATTCAGAGGTGATCTATTGTCCCTCATCTTAGTAAGCATTTGGAGGAAGAGGACAAGAAAGATTGAATTTTGCATTCTTGAATTGAGAAGAGAAAGAAGGTGAATCCATGGTGAACTAAGCTAGTGAGTAAAGACTAACAGCTCCTTGACATGGCATTATAGAAGTATTTTATCATTTTTATTTCACATTCATATGTAATGTGAAACACTTTCACTGTATGGTTTTTAGATTGTGAATGTTACTGTGTTTTGTGAGTATAAACATCATGCCATTATTGAACACTTAAGGGGTAGATGGTATATTTTAAAAGACAACTAGCAGTTTCAAATAGAATGGTTTGGATTTTTGTCTGTTTATTTTGTATTATACTCAGTACACAGAGATGGCTGTGAAGTGTAATGTGATTTATAAAAAGCAAGTTTAGGAGAGGAAGTGAAGTGTCACTTACCCAGTTATAGGGGAAACTTGAACCAAAATGCCTAACAGCAGAAAAATTGCTGGGGCTCAAACAAAAGAATTTATGCTGAGAAGATGTATTTTGGGATGTTTTAATTCTGTATCCTGTGCATGGAGAGCTTCCTAGCCCCCTTTCAGGGCTGGATACTGGAACAGGACCTTTAAGTATGCTCGATACATTTGACAGAATGGGGAAATGAAAAAGTTAAGCTGACCCATAACCTTCTAAGTTCTGAAATATGGCATATTTTAAATAATGCTAACAATAGCCTGGAAATTTCTGCTTTGCATGCTACTCCTGTGCTGTAGGTTATTTTGAAAGGTGATTCAAACAACCTTTCCCAAGTATCTATTTTGCAATGTCAGGGAACTTGCAGCTGTTACAGTCATTCTAACTGTCCTGATATAGCTCAGAAAACATTTCAAAGTGGTGTTGACAGGCTGAATCCAGGTGTCCTTTTGGATTTTTACTACTGAATTTGCTTTATTACAATCGAAGTTCAGAATCTCAAATACATTTCTTTATTGAAATTAACGAGTCAGTGGGTTCTTGGGTTAATGTATATATAGTGATGTTGGAAACTAAATTAAAATGATTAAGACTTAAATTGTTCTCCAGGAAAATTAGCCTTTTGAGATTAAAGAAAGAAGGATGGAACAAAGAAAACAAATGTTAAGATTTAATTTTATGGGGAAGCATCTGAATTGGAGGTAGTTCTTACTGTATAAGAAGGTTACCCCAGTTAGGAAAAGAATGTCCTTAAACTTTGTAATAAAGAGGCTTGGAAGTCTTAAAATGCACATAAACTAAAAGTTTTTGAACATAAACCCCATAGGGAGGATAGCTTTGATACCTTTGCCTGGAAACAAAAGTATGAATGAATAAAATCACTTTAGTAGAGCTATTTAATGTAATTTTTAAAAGATTAACTGAAAACAGATTAATGTTCAATATTGGGATTGTGCTATTAAGATTTTTAATGTTATTACCAATGTTATTAAAAAACTTTTTTTTTATTTTTGGAGACAGAGTCTCACTCTTTTGCCCAGCCGTGGCGTCAGCCTAGCTCACAGCAACCTCAAACTCCTGGGCTCAAGTGATCCTACAGCCTCAGCCTCCCGAGTAGCTGGGACTACAGGCATGTGCCACCATGCCCGGCTAATTTTTTCTATATATTTTTAGTTGGACGATGAATTTCTTTCTAATTTTTTGTAGAGGTGGGGTCTCGTTCTTGCTCAGGCTGGTCTCGAACTCCTGAGCTCAAACAATCCGCCCGCCTCGGCCTCCCAGAGTGCTAGGATTACAGGCGTGAGCCACCGCGCCTGGCCTTAAAAAACTTAAGAAAAAGTTAAAATTGGCTATAGTGCTGTTACCTTCATTTAACTTTTATTTATGAAAGGTAAAATGACATTTTTGGATAAGAGATTGATCTGGAGAATTGCTGATTTTTAGAAGAAATGAGTAGAAAATTGAAAAGTAAATATTTTCAAGTGTGGCATGAAAATATTTAATTTTTGTCTCATAGTCATTCATAGGTAGAAATTATTAGAAAAGGACATCTAATCACCGGGGTACACACAAATTTGAAAACCACTCCCTTTTCATTTGGGCGGGAACAGGGCCCACAGGACTTCAGTAAATAACCGTCACTGTTCTCAGAACCAGGTGTGATTGTTGGTTAATTGCTTTCTTTTCCTTTCTGAGTGGCAGGCCATGTATCTCCTGCTGGTTCTGAAATGTTAGGACATTCTCCCACCGTCAAGGTCATGATTTCTTTTTATAGAACTGATTATTGATTTCTGTACTGCAACTTGATTCTCAAGTTCCCTCCTTAAATGAGGAAGTGGAAAAGTGGGAATAACCAAGGGAGTAACTATGAAACTTTTTAACTGTAAAAATGCATCTTGCTCTTTTAGGTTATTTACTGATATTTTGGATCCTAATTTGTATAGAATTTAGTTGATACCTCTTCATTAGCTTCTTAGGACTGTAGTCAGTGGAGGGGGGAAACTAATACTAATTTAAATCTTATAAGTTTCAAGGAGCCAAATTATTCAGTTTTAGTTTGATAAATGTAACCGAGGGATGAACAAAGATAGGTAGCACAGAGGATGGAGCTGCTGTTTGTACTGGGCTCTGATGTGTTGGGAGTAGTTCATAAGAAATGAGTAAAATTTCAGTTTGAGACCAGTTACCTAGAAAATGAGTGTTTAATTAGTAAAGGAGAGTTCTCTTTAGTTTACAAGTCTTCAGACACTTTTTTTCTTAAGTTGTCAAAATGCAGAAGATACAGTAATATTTTACAGAGGCATTTCCCTACTTCCTTGATGACCGAAAAGATTTTATATAGTCTCAGAGTCTCTGAATATTGTTAGGCTTCTTCAAGTTTTTAAAGTTACTCAAGGCCTTGACTCTTTTTTTCACAAACCCTGTAACCAGTCTGTGGACACATCCTTTTGGTTTCTACATCAAAGTATGTCTTGAAATTCACCCCTTCTTCTCTGCTACTATCTTGGTCCAAGCTACAAAGCTGTCTCCTGGATTATAGTTAACAGGCTCCTAACCAATCTCCCTGTTTCTACCCTTAACCACTTCTATAATCTATCTCCACACAGCAGCTAGAGTGATCCTTTTTAAACCATAAGTTGTAACTCTTGAAAGAAGCCTTCCATTGGTTTCATTTGGAGTCATTGTTCTTTGAATAAAAGCCAAATTCTAGTAGTGGCCTATAAGGCTCTCTTTTATTTCTCTTGACTCTTCATTCCTGTGTCCTCTCTGTTCCAGTAGCACTGGCTCCCTTGTTGTTCCTAACACACTCCAAGCATGTCCCTGCCTTGTAACCTTTGTTGCAGCTAATACTTCTGCCTAAAATGCTCCCATCTATTTGGCTCACATCCCCAGATCTTGGATAAAATGTCACTTTTTTCAGTGAGGCCTTTCCTGATAGTCTTATTTAAAATTGGAATCCCCTTCCCTTCTAGCACTGCCAGTTCTCCTACTTTGAATTTTTCTCCATAGCAGTGATATTTTCTGCCCATTAAAGTGTTAAGATACTGGCCTGGTGTGGTGGCTCACGACAGTAATCCTAGCACACTCTTGGAGGCTGAGGCTGGAGGATCGCTGGAGGTCAGGAGTTCGAGACCAGCCTGAGGAAGAGCAAGACCCCATCTCTACAAAAAATAGAAAAATTATCCAGGCATGGTGGCATGTGCCTGTAGTCCCAGCTACTTGGGAGGCTGAGGTAGGGGAATTGCTTGAGCCGAGGAGTTTAAGGTTGCAGTGAGCTCTACCCAGGGGGACAAACAAGACTCTGTCTCAAAAAAAAAAAAGTGTTAAGATCCATCCTGACAAGAATCTTTGTTTTGTTTACTGCTGTAAGAGTATGTGACACATAGTACATGTCCATTAAATATTTGAATTAATAAAGAAATTTAAGGAAAATGCCTAGCTCTTCAAGAGGATAAATTCTTTACTGTTGACAGATTAGGTTATTTGTACTTATTTTAAAGGGAAGTGCAGGTGTCTGTTGACGTGAAGTGAGAATTTGTTTTAGAAAAAAATTGTTGCAGGGTTGTAGTCTTACATACAGTATTATGCTTTCATGTTGGCTGATTGTAGAAACCAAACTGACTCAAATTTGCATGACTTCCTGTAGAATTTCTGGTAAGAAAAGTAACACAGTAAATATATGCTTGCTTGTTCCTCAGATCTTTGCTTTTAGATTTTGTTTTCCTTATATCTAGAATTCTTTTATTGTGCCTTTATATTATAATGTGCTGTTTTAATTTGGTGAATATTGGCATAGCCCATCAAATTAGAGGGTTTATTGTATCATTTAATTTAGAAATATAAAGAGATGATTTCTCAGTGGAAAGCTTGATGGGAGTGGATTGATACGATTTTTAAAAAAATGCCCAGTAAGATTGGGTTAAATTAAATAGGGCTGCTTTTATAAAATTCCCTCATACCTCTGAATTCACTTCATTTATATTTGAATTTAGAATTACAGTGGCTAAGGCAGAACATGAATTTTACTCAGTTATTTAGTATCTTTAACAAAGAAGAAAACTCTGTTTTTTTGTGTGTGTGGGTACAGACCTGCCTGGGACAGAGGATTAGCCCTTTAGAGGCTCTTTCTAATCCTATGATTATAGCACTCTTAAGAATGTAGTCATAAATCATTACAGGGTTCTTTATCATCCTGGAATTTTTAAAAAAGGTAGTACTGTATGTACATGGAAGAAATTAAAACAGTTCAAAAGGTATATGTTAGGATAAAGTAAATCATGCACCTGACCTCTAGCCTCTGGTCCGGTGCTCCTCACCCCACCTCACCTCCAGGAAACCACTGTTACCTCTTATCTTTGTAACTTTCTAGATTGTCCCTGGGTATGAAAGTATAGACAGTATTCACAAATATCTCTAACCATACCGTTCATGCTGTCTTACACCTTTCTCTTTTCACTTACTACTGTCTTTTAGCCATCTTTCTATATTACTTCACGTGGATCTGTTTTATTGTTTTTAACCTCTGTATGGTTTTTCTATTTAAGAATGTGCCATGATTAAATTTTGAATATTGTATTGTTTCATGCATTTTGGTTTTAGTTTCTCATCTAGGTAGATATTAGCAGTAGAGTGGTAGTATTTATTTATTTATTTATTTTTGAGAGATGGGATCTCACTATGTTGCCCAGGCTGGTCTCGAACTCCTGGCCTCAAGTGATCCTCCTGTTTTGGCTGGGGCTACAGGCATGAGCTACAATGCTGGGTCAGCACTAGAGAATTGGCATCAGACAAACTTATTCTAACATCTTTCTTCAAAATTTTGAGTAGTCTCTGCTGTGTCATTGACTTAGTCTTATTGGCAATGCACTGTCTTAACTTGCTAGGAGTCTGCTTACTTGCTCTTTTTCTAACTGCCTCTCTTTGTTCTTTTCTTCCTTCTCTTTATCCCTCCCCTCCTCCCCTTTCTTAATTCAAAAGGGTTTCCCTGTTCCAGACCATCCTTTGTAATCCTTCAGTGAAGTTATAGTTTGGTAAAAATTGAAATGCTGGCCAGGTGCAGTGGCTCATGCCTATAATTCTAGTACTCTGGGAGGCCGAGGTGGGAGGATGGCTTTGAGGTCAGGAGTTCAAGACTCTGTCTCTACTAAAAATAGAAAAAAAAAAATTATCCGGGCATCTTGGTGCGAGCCTGTAGTCCCAGCTACTCAGGAGGCTGAGGCAGAAGGATTGCTTGAGCCCAGGAGTTTGAGGTTGCTGTGAGCTCTAGCCAGGGGGACAAGCAAGATTCTGTTTCAAAATAAAAAAAATGCTGCCTAGGATATGAAACTGTCCAAAATTCAACATTTTAAAAGTTAGGTTCTATAAAAGATAAAATTAAAAGATGGAGAGAATATTTGGGTGCATATTTGAATTTAATCACTATAATGTATCAATTAGCCTCTTTCATCATCTGGTAAATTAAAATAGTCAATTTTTACTTACATAGATAGAGCCAGACCTAATGCCAGAGACACAACTTTAGAAGAAAATTTTCTTGTGTAGTGTATATGTGCTGAATTTATGCTAAAATATATGGGTCGAAACTTTTGAGTACTTTCCAGCTGTGTTAGGTTGTTTATGATTTTTTTTGTTTGTTTTTACAAAGGCTGTTTGTTTTGCATTCTTAAGTGTGTCACAGGAGTTAACATTAGTTTATCTGAATTGACAGGTGCAGGAATGTGGCTGTTGATGTGTAGTTGAACTCTTGGGGGAGGGGGAGGGAACAGAAGCTTGCTTTTATCATGTATCTGTTAACAGTGATAGAACGTACTGTTTCTTTTGGAAGACATTCTTTTACTGGGGTTCTTAGTATTAAGAATTGAAAACTTAATAATGAATTATCCTTATCCCTGGAAATGGTCCTTCTAAAATGAGGTTGGAGGAGTAAGATGGGATAAAGCATGTTCTGTTTGCTGAGCAAGCAAACACTGGGGACTACGTAGAAAACAATGCTAGAGCTGTAACCTTTAAGCCTGGCAATCACTACAATGTGGATCTTTCAGTGCCTTTACTCAGCTGACACACATTTGCTGTGATAACATCATTGAACCAAAGGGATTCAAATAGGGTAGAATTTCCTTGTGTTTTCCTCTGCATTTCATGCAAACCATTGTTCTTTGAGTGGTTACTTTAATACCGCCCCCCGCTTAATAAGGTCACAGTTGCACATGAACATCCAAGCAGATATTTGAAGAAAAGTTACACTTGCATGGAAAAGATTGTGGCTTGAAATATGTGGGGTACCTCCAAAACTGAAGGAAAAATAAATAGGGAATTAGGAGACCTGGGTTGTTGTCCTTGATCTGCTACTAATTAGCCTTGTGTTCTTGGTCATTTTAACCTCTTTGAACTCCAAACATTTTTTTATTTTTTTTTTGTTTTTTAAAAGGTCAGAGCAGTTACCTCTCTAAGTTTTCCCTAGCTCTAAAATTGCTTGACTGTACAAGGAGAACTCCATGAAATATCCTTGTGTAATCTCAGGTGGCTGTTTTGGGGTTGCAGTTAGAATTATGAGTTAGGAATAGTGGTGGTGTGTATTTTTGCTTTTCTTAGTTTTGAGTGTACAAGTTTAGTGTTTTTTCTTTTGTGGTATTTTTGAAGTTCTTAGAATGCCATTTTGAATTTCATATTCACCTTTATTTTAGGAATATTCTAGTTCTGTGTTTGTGTGCATGGTAATATAATCACAAGTATGCAGTTTACAAAATAAAATGCCCCAAGGATCATAAAAAAGACTTGAGGATAGATGAATAGTTTTGAAAGCTTGTAGGTCCAGGTTTTTAGCTATATTTCAGTTTTTTCCTGAAAGTGGTTCTATAGTGATTCTCTTTCATGCCTTTTTCTATCTGGTCACAATTACATATATATTTTTCCTTTTTTTAAATTTAAGTCAAGTGCAGTAGTGAGGAGGGGTGAAAGGAGTAGAACAAGGAGTTCAGTCTGTAACTGTGTATAGTCAAGTGAGATAACTCACTACCTTCGGACCAGCCACAATTATATTTTAAGAGACTTCTAAATAAGCATTTATTGGTAACTTAGGAAAAAGGCAAGTGAAAGAACTTAAGACCTTTTCCCTGTTTCCAAAGAAGCTTATGATTATGTTGACATTCTCTGAGCCAGTTATAAAGATTACTCTGTTTCAAAGCAGCAGGCCTAAAATAATATTAAAAATTCTGCCACTTCTTTCTCTTGCCTTGTTTTTGGTAGGGATTAATATTTGGAGAGGAGAATGATGTGTGAATCGGTGACCTCCAGATGATTTTTGTACTCTTGAGCAATGATGTGAGAAATAGTAAAAAGGTAAACTGGACTAGAAATGAGAAGATAGGATTTATAGATTAGTTGAGTCAGTAGGCATTGCAGTACGTTGGAAAAAACATGGGACTAACAGAAGACTTGAGTTTGAATTTGGGCTCAACTCATTGTGTGACCTTAGATAAGTCACTTCACTTCTCATTCTCGTTCCTCAGATGTAGTAACAATTACTCAGAGTTGTGAGGAAAAGGAAATAATTTTTTGAAAGTGCTTTATGAGCTAGTATCATAATTGGGGGCCAATGCATATACTTTGGATAGAAAGAATTAAATTCTCAAAGTGGAATTTTGGTTAATATCCTCCACCTATTTACAAGCACACCTTATTTTAAGCAAACAGTATGTGTGAAGAGCCTATATTTAAGTACCTTTTAATCATTTAAAAAAATTTGAGTTAAAAGTAATCTTATTAGCACAGAAACTTCATTGATTCCAGTTTTGAAAAAAAAACCAAAGAGATACTTTTGCATCTGATTTTTTAAAAACTCTTGATATATGGGTACCCCTTTGTCCTATTCTTCATAGATGGCAATAATTTAGAATTGGTAACATTTCACATGGCTTTGGGCATATAAAGAATGTGTTTTTGACTTCAGGCATTGTAGTAACTATGCTGTCAACCTCCAGTTCATTTTACTTATGCTTTTCTCCCCCAGGTTTTTCGTTGGAAGATACGTTGCACATTTATGGCGATTCTGAGCGTGAGGGCAGACTTCTGCCAGGCTCAGCACAGCGTTTTCGCTGACAAGTGAGCTTGGAGGTTCTATGTGCCATAATTAACATTGCCTTGAAGACTCTGGACACCGAGACTGGCCTCAGAAAAAATAGTTGGCTTTTTTTTTTTAATTGCAAGCGTATTTCTTTTAATGACTCCAATAAAATTAAGCATCAAGTAAACAAAAGTGGAAAGCGATCTACACTTTTAACTTGTCTCACTAGTGCCTAAATGTAGTAAAGGCTGCTTAAGTTTTGTATGTAGTTGGATTTTTTGGAGTCCGAAGGTATCCATCTGCAGACATTGAGGCCTGAGTTGAGTTTGGATTCGAGTGGATTCTGAATACTTTGCTTGTCTTGAAGAGAGAAGCTTCGTAAGGAATAAACAAGTTGAATAGAGAAAACACTGATCGATAATAGGCATTTTAGTGGTCTTTTTAATGTTTTCTGCTGTGAAACATTTCAAAATTTATTGATTTTTTTTTTTCATTTTCCCCATCACACTCACACACGCACGCTCACACTTTTTATTTGTCATAATGAACCGTCCAGCCCCTGTGGAGATCTCCTATGAAAACATGCGTTTTCTGATAACTCACAACCCTACCAATGCTACTCTCAACAAGTTCACAGAGGTAAGATTGTAGCATGGTCTACTTTTGTAGCATGGTCTACTTTTTGGATTAATTTATAGGTAAAATCCCATTAGAATTAGCACCATTAAAAAAAATCTCTTATCACAAAGCCATTTATTTCTACAGTTGGGGTATGGATGGCCATCCTACCAATCTTGGTTTGAATTCTGTTGAATTAGTTACAACAGATTTTTAAAAGAACATTTATGGAATTTGGGGAAACTGTAGAGATTATCTAGTACTATGTTTTTTTCTTGTGTCATTTCTACATTTGTTAACAGTTCTTTTGTCATAATTTCAATAATAAAAATAATTAACATTTATTAAACACAGTATGTACCTACCATTACAATCAGCATGTAATGCATATGCCTTATGCAGTAAGCAATGTTGTTTGTGCTTAAGGTCACAAATATAAAAACCCTATGAGGTACACATACTGTTACTATTTCCCTCTTACAGATGAGGAAACAGGTTCAGAGCCATTTAGTAATTTACCTAATGGCACATAGTATGTGGTAGAACTGCTAAACTTACTTAGGTCTCTGACACTAAAACCTGTGTTGTACTTCAGATGTTCTAACCACCTTTGATGAAAAGCCACCCCAAAACTAGTAAATAGTAATCATCATATACAAGGGTCCAGAAACTTGGAAGGAAAGGTGGTGGAGGGAGCCTTTTTAAATTTTTGTGTGTGTGTGTGTATGTGTGTGTGTGAGTGTGTATGTATTTCTGATAAAAGGTGTTACTGTGTCGCCCAGGCTAGAGTATAGTGGCACCATCATACCTCACTGCAACCTCAGACTTCTGAGTTTAAGCAATCCTCCTGCCTCAGCTTCCCAAGAAGCTGGGACTATGGGTGCACACCACTACACATGGCTAGTATTTCTATTTTTTGTAGAGATGGAGTCTCACCGTGTTGCCCAAGCTGGTCTTGAGCTCCTGGCCCCAAGCAGTTCTCCCACCTCAGCCTCCCAAAGTGCTAGGATTACCAGCATGAACCACTGTGCCTGGCCTATGTTTTTTTAATATTGATAGTTTGTACTTTATTGAGCAAACATTGGAATGTAAGCTTTTTAATCATTCCCAGGTTGTTCAGTTTAAATGTGATTTCTGTTGATGTATTTATAGACTTAGAGAGCCAGATAAACTCCTAGGGGTTCACATTTTATGCATGAGAAAGCTGAAGCCAAAAGAGGTTTTGACTTGCTTAAAGTTGCAAATATCTACCATAGAAGATTTTTTTTGCCTTTTAATGAGTGACTACTGCGGAGTTTTAATGGGATTTTATTTGTATTTTGAAACTTATTTTTAAAATTCCTGACAATATAATACTTCTAGCTTTCCTAAGTCTGTATTATAAGGCCTTTCTGTGAAAAATAAAATGCTTTAGCAATTCAGATAACTTTACGCCTTAGATAACCAAACGATGGGCACCACTTAGAGGATATCACTGTTCCTGCTTATTTTATACTTGTAAATCCATGAGCTTCTTAACTTTGTGTACACAGTGTACAAGTTGATTCTAGGACTGTATGCCCTCAGGTTGTTCAGTCACCTTTAAGCCTGGCTGAATTACGTGATACTATCTTGAGCCTGTGGATTCCTTGGCTGTAGACACCAAAAGTGGCAAAGGCCACTGTCCTTCTGCAGCTGTAAAAAGATATTGGTGGCCCCTTGAAGACAGGCAGTTACTGTAGGAGGGGTTTCAATTTTTTTTTTTTTTTTTAAATAGGGTCTCACTTTGTCACCCAGGCTAGAGTGCTAGAGTGCAGTGGCACAATTGTAGCTCACTGCAGCCTCGAGCTCCTGGGCTCAAGCGATCCTCCCATCTCAGCCTCCCAAGTAGCTAGGACTACAGGCATGTGCCATAACACTCAGCTAATTTTTTTGTATTTTGTAGAGATGTGGTCTCGCTATGTTCCCAGGCTGGTCTTGATCTCCTGGCCTCAAGTGAGCTTCCCACCTTGGCCTCCCATAGTTCTGGGACTGTAGGTGTGAGTCACCACACCCAGCCTGGCTTTTTAATATACAACCTTTTCTCTTAATTTCAAAATTACTTTTATGTATTTCTTTAAAAAATAAGTGTTTACATAAAAATCAGAAGATACAAATAAGCAAAAAGACAATTTAAAAACATTTAATTGTTGACACCTGGCTTCCAGATGTTTTCCTCTGCATGTATGTGTGTACTTATACATATATTAATGGATAGGATCACACTTCATTTTTTTTTTTTTTTTTTTTTTTTGAGACAGAGTCTCACTGTGTTGCTCAGGCTAGAGTGCCGTGGCGTCAGCCTAGCTCACAGCAACCTCAAACTCCTGGGCTCGAGCAATCCTACTGTCTCAGCCTCCCGAGTAGCTGGGACTACAGGCATGCGCCACCATGCCCGGCTAATTTTTTCTATATATATTTTTAGCCGTCCAATTAATTTTCTTTCTATTTTTGGTAGAGACGGGGTCTTGGTCTTGCTCAGGCTGGTCTCGAACTCCTGAGCTCAGAACGATCAGCCTGCCTCGGCCTCCCAGACTGCTAGGATGGTTTCTACCTTTTTACCATTCAAACAGTTGGGATGAACATGTTGCTACCTAAATTTTTGTATATATCTTTAATTATTTCTTTTGTATACATTTTCAAAAATAGAATTTCTAGGTCAAAGTGTGTGAACTTTTTTTTTTTAATAGACAGGATCTTGCTGTGTTACCCAGGCTGGAGTGCAATGGCTTGATCTCATCTCACTGGAACTCTTTGGCTCAAGCGATCCTCCTGCCTCAGCCTCCCAAGTAGCTGGGACTGCAGGCATGCGCCGCTATCGCTGGCTAGTTCTGTTTTGTTTTGTTTTTTTAATGAGATGGAGTCTCAAACTTCTCACCTCAAACAGTCCTCCCACCTCAGCCTCCCAAAGTGCTGGGATTACAGACATGAGCCAGGCCTATGTGAACTTTTGAAGTTTTTGTGTTATGCTACCAAATTGCCCTGCAGAAAGATGAGTCATACTCACACTCCCACTGAAAGTGCATGAGTGTCCATTATGTATGTTACCACAATGGGAATGATTTTGATCTTTGTCTACAGATGATATCTCATTGTTTCTATTTATATCACATTTCTAAAGCTCTGGTTGGAGGTTTCAAAAGTAAGTTCCCTTATAATTGTTTTTCTTTAAAGGAACTTAAGAAGTATGGAGTGACAACTTTGGTTCGAGTTTGTGATGCTACATATGATAAAGCTCCAGTTGAAAAGGAAGGAATCCACGTTCTAGTGAGTGTGTAGTGTTTTAATTTTTTTTACTACAAACAAGTTGTACCTTTCAAACATAGATATTTATAAAACTTGGCACTAGTAGTTTTGCTTTTTAAACTTGTAGTAGAAAATGCATTATTGATAGCAATCTTTTAAAATTCTTTTAGGTTAATACATGGACAGTTTTATTCATTTGTGCTCTTAAAGCCTACAAATACAGAGTATTTTCAACTAATAAAAAGCAAAATTTAGTGCACACTTATTTTAAGAAAATGGAAATTTACATTTTTATTCTTTAAGAATTAATGCAACATGTAGCTTTTGTTTCTAGACTACTAGTTTGAATATAACTGAAAGTAATTTCCATCAGACATTCTTAAGTCCATATGGAAATATTCTCTGCCACTATGCAAGTGCAAGATTGGTGACTTAATGTTTTGTGGATAACTCGTAGGAGGTAAAAAGGAGGGAGAAGAGGACGAGGAGGAGAGGGAGAAGACATTTTGCTCCAAGAGTAATCAGCATAGTTTCTGACGCTTACTGGGAGATTTCTGAGGAGCTTTTGTCTGATTAGATTTCTTTCATAGTTCACTCTGAACACAAAAGTGATGGAAATTATTTTAAGTTATATTCTTCCTTATTATCAAAATACGCTGTTTACTTATAGGAAAGAAGGGAAGGCAATGTAGGAAAAGAACTGGAGATTTTAAGTGGGTAGGAGGAAGGTAATGAGGATGATATTGGTCAAGGTTATGTGCCTACTTCTTATCAAGTGGTAATTTTGTAGTCTTTATTACAGTGGTCAGTGGTTGAGAAGGCGGTTCATGCAAAAAGAATAAATGTCCTTTTGGTAATGCAGTCATCTCATACCTGATCCATAAAGTCTCCTCACCTCCATTTTAGTGAAAACACGAAAACTGAGTAGCCAAATAGTGTTTTTAAAAGTGTATTTTAATATGGCATGGTAATAATTTGCTTGCATTCCCATTTCTAAATGACTTTATGGTCCACTGGCTGGAAATCACTGGGGATAAGTGTAAACATACGTAAAGTGCAGTCCTGTGTTTAAAAAAATAAATAAAAACAAAATCTAAGCTTCTGAAATCAAGCTTGAATACAAGTTCATTTTCCTGTATTGTGTGTTCTCCAGCGGCTAAATGAGAAATCAGCTTGTTTTGACAGATGGCAGGGTGAGAAAATGACTTGGATTGACCAGTCTGTTTGAATCAGTAATGTTGGTAAACACCTTTGTGAAATAGGAATATATTAAAGAACTTGAACTAGTTTGTAGAAGATAATGGTAGGTCTGAGATTTATCGTAGGCCTTAAATTTAGATTTTTGTTTTGTTTTAAATAGCTGCGATCAGATAAAATTAAAGGTCTAAGTTAAGCTTGAAAAAACAAGGGCATTTAGCATTAAGCTTGGAATCTCTCTCCTTTTCCCAGTCAGAGATTTTAAGATGGAGTTATTTACTTTTGCTAGGTGAAGAGGGTTTGAAATATTTCACTGTAAGAGGATATCCCTCAAATAAGATCTTTCAATCCTTTGAATGCTCTTGCAAATCAGAGACACATTGGAATAGACTAATGGTGGTTTTAGCTGTGTCAGTTTGAGATTCAGATGTTTCTAAATGATTAATGATTTTTTTTGTGTGTAAACTACTTATATCAGTAAGTGAAGCATATTTTATATTTCTTAAATAGGTGAATTTTAGGGAGTGTTAGAGGAAGTATGTTCTTGACTAAGGCACTGGTTTTACTGCTGTTTATAGTTAAACTCTGTAGTGACATTTATAATAACACTGACAGCCCTTTAATTATGGGGCATAGTTGACAACTGAAAACATAATGTGCTGTTGTGGCTAATGGGTTACATGAAGTGTTCTAGTGGTGCCAGTAATGAGCGCAGAATCAATTTAGTGCTCTGTCACTTTTTATTTTTCTAGTATCTTAAAGTGTCCCTATCCAGTCTCATTAGTAGAATAGCCTTATGTTTTTAAAAAATTCCCAATAGTGTTTTTGCATTTCTGTCTTTGAAACTTAGATTGGGGGAGAGAGGGCATGTAAAATGTTCATACTAGTTTCTTAGGACCTCTTGCCTAGGTATAGGTAGCAAGGCAGTTAAACCCCTGCCTGTACTGTGAGTGCATGTGAGGTTAGTCTTAATTGAAAGACAACCCAAATCTATGAATACAAAAAGAGAAAGGGATACATTACAAAATAGGCTTTTGCTCAGGACCCTGTCATGTAACACTGTCCTTGTTAAATGGGCTATGTATAATTTAGGCAGAGTTTTAAAAATAATTGCTACCTTTAAAAAAAAATTACTGAGCACAAGACAAAGATGATAATATGTTTCTATCATGATTTACTAACAATTGGAGATTTCTTACCAGATAGCCTTTCTCTCAAGAAAAGATGTCATAATTTAGAGTCATCTGGGGGATAATCTTCAAAAACATTTGTAGGGACCAATGAGACACCAGTTACAACACTTTGCCAGAGCGGACTTTTAAATCATGTCGACATGTGTTGTGTCCTCTCTACTTTGTCTTGGCTTTAGTTACAATTTTCTCTGTTATGTCTAATTACTGCTCTATTCAGATACCGTATTTGGGAGAACACTAGCTCTTTTGACTCGGATAAAGAGATTTCCATAAGATAAATCTAGATGTGTACAACACTGACTGCACTTCATTGAGAAGGCTAATTTATTCGGCAAACTTTAAAAAACCTAGATAATTTTTCAGCAATGATCAGAATTGTGTCAAGAATAAGTATATATAGTACAGTTGGTTCAGTTAGGCTTGCCCTGTATATTATGTGCAGCTATTCTATATTAGGATGTTAATCTTGGAGAAAATATCAATTTAATGTAAAAGATCATTTTTTTCCAGGATTGGCCATTTGATGATGGAGCTCCACCCCCTAATCAGATAGTAGATGATTGGCTAAATCTGTTAAAAACCAAATTTCGTGAAGAACCAGGTTGCTGTGTTGCAGTGCATTGTGTTGCAGGATTGGGAAGGTAGGCTCTTACCCTTGTCTGTGAAATTGTTACCATGATGAAAATTTCACTTTGGTGGAAATTTGCTATGTATTGCACTAAAGAACATTAAATTCCCTGAAAGGAAAGGAAATGAGATATAAAAAGCGAGTGTAAAGATTTCTCACAACAACCTTTTGTGTTTCATCTGGTTGTTCGATTCTAATGCAAAACTGGATTTAGTGGGTGTTTTATTTTTTTCCTCTATTTCAGGTAATCAAAGGTTCAGGTCATTGAAATAGGCAACAAAATTAAAATCATTTTAGAGTTTGAAGAATCCAAACAGGGTTCATTTTGGATTGAGATGAATGGAAAGTTAATAGGTGGAAAGCAGATGGCTAAACTTTAGACTCTTGACAGGAGATGTATGGATGAGAATTGACCCTGATCTTAAAACCTTTTTCCCTGAACATTGCTTGGGATAGTGTTGCAACACTCTCATCAACAACAGATTAAATGCCAATTTAGGATGTGCACTTTGACTGAGAACGTTAGTGCAGGCTGCCTTGCCTCAGGGTAGTGGTGACTCAGGCTGTTAGCTCTGCTTTGTCCTTTTGTTTACTGTTTTCCTTTTTTGCAGTTTAGTGTAATATAGTTTCTTCATAAGGGCAAAAGTTTCAGTCCTTATCCTGAAGGCTGAAGATAATGTTGTAACTTGACTTGGCAATTTTATAACTAGTAGCTATCTTAGGTAGTCCAAAGTTGGTGCCCTATAATGGGCTTTTTAAACCATGATTTCCTTTGTTAGATTTTTTTAAAATAGAGAACCGTTTCTAATTGTCAGTTCTTTGGCACTCTCCTAGCTCATCAAAAGGATTTTGTTCAAAAAGTCTAGCACTTTTTAGCATTTGATAAGGAAATATTAAAAGAAATTTATAATGAAAATTCTGACATACTCGAAGTACATAATATGTTTGGCCATTTATTTTACTGTGATAATGGCTAAAGGCCAGTGAAGAATTTTTGATAATATACAATGATGAGAAAATTTGAGATGTAATGTGATGTGTTAAAGAATAAAGATCTCTTAATGTAGGTTTAGAATTCAGTGCTTTACTGAAAATAGATATTACAGAATCTATAATGATGGAGATAATTTTACCGTGTAGGAAAATATCAGATATTTTAGTATACAGGAAAAAGGAAAACTCAAGCTTTGCTTTATTTTGGTAATATGTAATCCTGGGTTTAAAAAAATCCTTTAATTTCAGAGACTTGTGGATATTTACATGTGTTTTTGTCTCTGCAGGGCACCTGTGCTGGTTGCACTTGCTTTGATTGAATGTGGAATGAAGTACGAAGATGCAGTTCAGTTTATAAGACAGTGAGTATGAAGTTTTGTGTTCAGAAACACATAAATCAAGATCATATATGAGGAAGGAATTATGGAAGGTATCCATATGTAGTGTGGGATAATTTGCTGTCTTTGGCTTAAATTATTAAGATGTAAAAAATTTAGAGCAAGTGATAAAGAGATTCAATACTACTGGCTCCCAGAGTTAAAGATTTTCTAATTTGGATGGCAAATTTGGTCCAGTATGTGATTTGAATATCTAGGAATCTTGAAGATAGCTAGGTAGAGTCTCATTGACTTACTGATCCTTTTAATAGATTCCATACAATTTCCAAACAACTCTCTATGACAGGGAAGCCAGAGGAATGCGTAAAGGAGTAGTTAATCACCTGGGACTCTTACATGACCTATTCAGACAAAAATTGAGGATGGTAGTGCTCAGACAGAATCTTGGCATCAGTCTGGAATAATAGGCCATGCTATTTTGTTGTCCAGAATTCTTTGGCAATTATTGTCTCACCCTTTCCCTTTCAACCCTTTTTTTACAAAAAGAAAGAAAAGGAAAGAAAAAAGAAAAGACAATTTGTGACAGAGGGCGTGAAATATATGGCAGCAGCTCCTGGAAAATAAAATATTTCAAGAGATGCCATCTGTCTATGTCTTGAGCCTGCTCCTTCATCTTAATATTTTTTTTTAGCATCCTAAATACTTGCTATCAATTCTAACCTGAAGAATATATTAATCTAATTGGGAAAGTATAGTCAAATGTCTCTGGATATACCATTCTGATCTTTATTAAATGATTAATAGACTAATGGCAGTCAACAAAGAAAATTTGTTCCTTCTAGGAATGCTCAGAAAGTTCACGTTGGAACTTAGCTCTTTAAGAAGCGATGTGGTATGGGAAATACGCTGGTTTTCAGCTGTGTAGAGTTAGTTAGAAAGGCCTTAGGCCGTAAATAATGCATTGTAGTGAATCAGCGTTTCTTTTTTTTTTTTTTTTAACATAATAAAGTTTGCCATTCTTATACTTTCAGAAAAAGAAGGGGAGCATTCAATTCCAAACAGCTGCTTTACTTGGAGAAATACCGACCTAAGATGCGATTACGCTTCAGAGATACCAATGGGCATTGCTGTGTTCAGTAGAAAGAAATGTAACGAAGGCTGACTTGATTGTGGCATTTAGAGGGAACTCTTGGTACCTGGAAATGTGAATCTGGAATCTTACCTGTGTCATCAAAGTAGTGATGGATTCAGTACTCCTCAACCACTCTCCTAATGATTGGAAAAAAGCAAACAAAAAAGAAATCTCTCTATAACATGAATAAAATATTTAAGAAAAGAAAAAGAGAAAGAAAAAAGGGATTAATTCAGTGAAGGATGATTTTGCTCCTAGTTTTGGAGTTTGAATTTCTGCCAGGATTGAATTATTTCAAAATTTCCTGTCTTTTTAAACTTTTTCAAAATAGGTCTCTAAGGAAAACCAGCAGAACATTAGCCTGTGCAGAACCATCTTGTTTGGGGAGCACACTCTTCCATTATGCTTGGCACATAGATCTCCCTGTAGCGGGAATTTTTTTCCTTTCTTTGAGAGGGGGGTATATTTTTCCCCTCTTCTCTCTTTTCTCTCCTACCCCCTCTTTTTTCCTGATACAAGTTGTAGATGGAATAAGAGAAGCCCTTGTTGCTGTAGATGTGTGTGCAGTCTGGCAGCCTTAAGCCTGCCTGGGCACTTTTAGAAAAAACACCGGGGGAAAAAAAAAAAAAAAAGGCAGTGGCATATATACATTATATGATCCAGGTGGTTTTTAGTCTTTACTGAAAACGGGGTGTTCATGTTAGTTTCTTTTCCTCAAAACTATATCTTACATTAGACAAAGTAGCCAAGAGCATTTTGTTTTGATAAATTAGTGGGGAAAATGGCATTTTAAGAGGCGTCTTCTCGAAGAACTTAGCTGAGAGTCGAATTCTTGTCTTTCCCAACCAATGAAGCTAAGTGGGTATCCCAGAAACTTGTCTTCTGAAAGGGAGGGCTCCAGGCCATCACTAAAGATGTGTCCAGGCAGAGAGCACACTTTCTACACCCTGTAGAGTTGTGGGCTGTACCATTACTCTGATTTTCTGTCTAATGATGTCAGAGAATGCTGGTAGTTTAAAATTTTTATTTTAGGACTTGTACTCTGAATTTTCAGTAACAGTCAAAAGAGTAACAAATTCACAATATTTTGGACTTGAGAAATGCTTGTGGTGGGTATTTTCCAAACTTCCCCATATATGTACAGTTCAGTTTAACCACTGATTGCCTTGTTATTTTCTTACTAGGTTATTTTTGAGATTAAAAAAAAAATCGCTGGTTTAAAACCAACAATGCCTAGTGAGTGAGTATGTGTCCACAGGCCATAACAGGGTAGAAGAGAGACATCGAACAATCCAATGAATAGTGAAGGGACTGTGTTGCTTGTGAAGTGGTGTAGTAGCATTTTTGTAGATTCTTTGCTGGATTTAATGAGTTGATCTAGAAAAGCTGTTTTCTGCTCCTTTGCAGAAGGCAATTATGACCAGGCTACATTAACAAGCAGGTAGAGGCGCACCATCAGGGGTTCTTGCACTGTTTGCACCTAAACATTGCATACTTTATAGTGCCCTGCTTCTGAGGCTTTGAATACAGGCTTAGAGTCATTGTGTCCTGCTGGAATTTGCTGTGCAGAGCCATAAGCTTCCTGTTTCGTTAGCATCAGCTAGGCTAGTAGGAATGGACTGGGACCTTGTCTCACACTGATGATACCTCAGATGTTGGCCAGCTACGTGAACTGCCTATTTTCCTATTGCTGGAGCTTTGATTTTTAACTAAATGAAAATCTGTAGATTCTCCCCTCCCCTGCCCCAGAAAACAAAGCAAAATAGAATAATGCTTTTGAAAATTGTTTCTAGAATTTTAAAGTAAAAAATGATGGTACTATCCATAATTATTTCAGAACATGACAATAGATTTCCTTTAACATAGACTCAAGATCAAAACAGCATTACCCGCTAAGCTGAGATAGACTGTTGACTCCAAGGGTTTTGATCAATACCATAACAAACCTTTTCCCTTAGACATGCTCTGAATTTCGTTGTTTGTAGGGAGGGTGTGTGTGTGTGTGTTTGTGTGCGCACACGCACCTATGCAGTGTCCATCAGTATCGGTGCCTGCCTAAGTTAGGAAAATTTCATTCCTGGTTCTGTATCGAGGAGAAGGATGTAAAAAGCAACATGAAACATTAGCCCTCATTTTGTTTTAAATCAGACTAATGTTAATTGTTCTCAGAACTGGATTTTTTACCCCTCAAAATTAAAACAATGTTTTCTTTTGGATTTAATGAAGTATTGCTAGCTGAAGCCAGTTTGACATGGTGAGAGAGATGTCAGACTGATGAAAGGTGTGCAGCCTGATTTAAAACCAAACCCTGAACCCTTTTAAAGAACAATAAACCATATTTTACACGCTCTTTGTGCATTTTTTTCCTCCATCCCCATCCCCTGCTTAAAAAGTAGAGTTTCGTTTATGTCTGCTCCCCTTTCTCTGCTTGCTATTCTCAAGGCCTGTTTGGGGTCCTCTAATTTACTGCACAGAGGTGAAATAACCAGAGGCTGGGAAATTCAGAGATTTCATGCCACCCAGGTATTCCGTAAGGGCAAACTTAACCTTAGTCGGGATACATCTGGTACATTTCAGGTTCAGTTCTTGGATACAACGCCGTTGGAATTCAGCGTCTTGTCTCATGCCAAAGGATTTGTTTATACTATAGATTTTTTTTTAAGGGGTGTGTGTGGGGGGAGGTCTCACTATGTTGCCCAGGCTAGAGTGCAGTGGCTGTGCACAGGCACGATCATAGTTGCAGTCTGGAACTCCTGGCCTCAAGCGATCTTCCTGCCTCAGCCTCCCGAATAGCTGTGGCACTGCAGCTACATGCAGGCACATGCCACTGTGCCCAGCTTGTTTATACCACAGATTTCCATAAAGCATTGCAACTTTTTACTTTTTCTAAAGAGCAGAGAGGAAGTAGCAACTTTATATCATAGGATTTGGGGGTGACGAATTTCCTTTTAACCATAGGTAAGCATGCATCTACCCAAATAAACTTAGGTGCTAAGGTACTAAGGAAAGATAAGACAGTGATTCCACTTGGGAGGACCTCAGTCTAGGGGGGAGTCAAATGTGTAGACATAAACAGTTACACTGAGTGGGTATAATAACTTACAATTCATTGATCCCGTCACCTGTCTAATTTTCACTTCGTGTCCTTCATTACCCAGCTTAGATTCTGTGGCCATTGTGATAATCACTCTTGGCTAAAATACAGTAAATTGCCCAATCTCCTGCTTCATGATACTTGCCTGGTTAAACTCCCATTTTAAGTTCAGTAGTCCACCTTTTCTGCACTTAGCACTCATGCAGCTGAACATGCTGATTCAGTCTCTTGTGTTTAAAGTTATGACCTTTAGCACCATCTCACTATCCCAATACATTTTTCTATCCCATTTACTCTTTTTCATTGAAGACAGTTTTTTTTTTTTTTTTTGAGACAGGATCTCACTGTCACCCCACCTAGAGTGCAGTGGTGTCATGATAGCTCATTGCAACCTCAAATTCCTGGGCTCAAGCAGTCTTGCCTCAGCCTCCTGAGTAGCTGGGACTACAGGCATACACCACCACACCTGGCTAATTTTTCTATTTTTGCTAGAGAAGTCTTACTGTACATAAGGCTGGTCTCAAACTCCTGACCTCAAGCTATCCTCATGCCTCAGCCTCCCAAAATGCTAGGACTACAGGTATGAACCACCAGAGCCAGAAGACTTAAATTTTTAATACCTTTCCCATCCTCACCTTCAGCTTATGACATTTTTTTTTTTTTTTTTTTTTTTTGAGACAGAGTCTCGCTCTTGTTGCCCAGGTCAGAGTGCTGTGGCGTCAGCCTAGCTCACAGCAACCCCAAACTCCTGGGCTCAAGCGATCCTTCTGCCTCAGCCTCCCCAGTAGCTGGGACTACAGGCATGTGCCACCATGCCTGGCTAATTTTTTCTATATATTTTTACTTGTCCAGATAATTTCTATTTTTTAGTAGAGACAGGGTCTCGCTCTTGCTCAGGCTGGTCTTGAACTCCTGACCTCGAGCGAACCTTCCACCTTGGCCTCCCAGAGTGCTAGGATTACAGGCGTGAGCCACCGCGCCCAGCCCCAGTTTAAGACATTTTTAAATTCAGGATTTCCAGGCTGGGTGAAGTGGCTCACGCCTGTAATCCCAGCACTCTGGGAGGCCGAGGAAGGAGGATCACTTGAGGTCAGGAGTTCAAGACCAGCCTGAGTAAGAGTGAGTCTCTACAAATAACTTTTTTGACATGCAATGTATGATACAATTGATCACTCCTCCTCTTTGAAATGCTTCCTTCATTTGCGTATAGGCAGAATGATGCAACCTGCCTGCCCCCAAGATGTCCACATTCTAAATCCCTGGAACCTGCCAATGTTACTTTACATGGTGAAAGGGATTTCTTTTCTGGATGTGAGGAGGTTCAGGATGTTGAGATGGGAAGAATATCCTGGATTATGTGGGTGGGCCTCATCTAACAGCATGGGTCCTTAAAAGCAGATGGCCTTTCCTGGCTGAGGTCAGAGGGAGATGTGACTGGGGAAGTAGGGTCAGAGAAATGCTTTGAAGACAGAGGAGGGGACCAGGAGCCAAGGAATGAGGGCAGCATCAACCCTGGAGAAGGCAAGGAAACATTCTACCCTAGAGCCTCTAAGAAGGAACTTGGCCTGCCAAACTTGATTTTAGTCCCTTGTGGGACTTATGCAGAACCGTAAGATAAATTTGTGTTGTTTTAAGCCGCTAAGTTTGTGATAATTTTTTATAGCAGCATTAAAAGACTAATACAGATTTTTGCCTTCTAGAACACCACACTCGTGAGTTTTCCCCTCGTTTAGTGGCCATGCTTCAGTCTGAGTTTCAGGTTCTTCATTAGCTCCTCCACTTCTGCTGTATCTGCCTGGACTCTGTCTCTGGACTCCAGACCCGTGTCTGATGCCTCCTTGCCATCTGTTATGGATGTGTCGTGTTAATACTTAATTTCGATTCCTGCTCAGCTGTAACACCCTATTCGATATTGCAACCGCCACGCCACTGGCATGCTCTATTGCTGTGCTATGCTTTTAGTGTTTTCTATAACACCACCGTCTCACAAACTTTTAATTATTTGTCTTCCTGCCCAGAATATAAGTTTCACAAGGGCATAGATTTTTTTTTTCTGTTTTGTCTGTTTTATTCACCGTATCTTAAGCACCTAGATGGTGCTTTTGGCACGTGGCACGTGCTTAGTAGATGTAGAATGGATGGGCACTAATAGAGGCATGATGTACTGTGGTGTTAGGGAGTAACGAAAGCTGCCCTGGAGCGCATTAGGAAGGTACACAGTGGTCATAATTGAGCTGGGGTTTGAAAAAGCTTGATGCACAATGAGATAACACTTCACATCCACCAGAATGGCTATAATCAAAAAGAGGGACAATAACAAGTCTTGGTAAGGGTGTGGAGAAATCGGAACCTTCATACATTTTTGGTGGCTAAGTAAAGCAGTGGTGTAGTAGCTTTTGAAAACAGTTCAGCGGTTTCCCAAAAAGTTGCCATATGATTCAGCAATTGCAATATACCCAATACCCAATTCTAGATAGATACCAGGGAGAATTGAAAACATTAGTGGTTGCCTGGGCTAGGGTGGGGATTAGTGGGGAGTGACTGCTAATGGATGTGGAGTTTCTTTCATTATTATTATCATTGTTATTTTTTTAGAGACAAGAGTCTTGCTCTGTTGCTCAGGCCGAAGTGCAGTGGTGCAATCATAGTTCACTGTAGCTTCAAACTTCTGGGCTTCAACAGGCTGTCCTCCTATCTCAGCCTCCTGCCTCCTGAGTAGCTGGGACTACAGGTGCGTGCCATCACGCCCAGCTAATTTTTTTTTTTTTAATATATTTGTAGGGATGTGGTTTCACTATGTTGCCAGGCTGGTCTCAAACTCCTGGCCTCAAGTGATCCTCTGGCCTCAGCCTCCCAAAGTGCTGGGATTATAGGTGTGAGGCACCATGTCTGGCCTGGGTATGGGGTTTCTTTTTGGGGTGACAAAAGTTTTCTGGAATTAGTGGTGATGGTTGCACAATAGTGTGAATGTACTAAATGCTGCCAGATTGTACACTCACAAAAAAAGGTTGATGTGGGGAAAGTACATTTCAGGTAGAGGAAATAATACAAGGGAGTTGGAAGTATTAAAGAGCAAAGTTACATTTGGGAGCAGTGACATGACGTGGTCTCTCCAGAGGATATGGATTTGTGGCAGCAGGTTTGGTTGTCATCAGACTCTAACCCCTTCCACGTGCCTCCTCCTCCACCCCAAGGCCCTAACTGGATCGTAGACAGTTGGCCCAAAGCTGACTTATTGGCCAGCAGATTTTCCATCTGAGGGAGACTCTTGGATGTGAGGGACCAGTAGGGCCATGCATATATTGGGTCATATGTGAGATGAGTAGACAAAGGACAGAGGCAGGAGGATGGAGCAGCAGCCCAGGGGAGCAGAGAAGAGAGACGGTCTCGGAACAGGGGAGAAGTGCCCCCAAGTTCAGAGTTTCATTTTCCCATGAGGTCCTGCTGCATGTCTTTCCCTGAAGTCCTGCCAGTGGTTTCTGCCCCTTCCCTCACCCCTTGTTTGAAGTAGCTCGAGTGAGTTTCTTAATAACCAAGAGAGCCTTGAGTTGAAGGGATTATACAAATAGCATGTTAAATGCTGTGACTGAAGCTCCTATAGACAGAGTGATGATTTATTTGGTATTCGAACACCTGCTACATACTACACACTATTCTAGGCATTGAGGATGTAGTGGGAAACCAGCCAGCCACTGTCCTGATAGGGCTTAAATTCTGCTGGAGAAGACAATATGCGGAAACACCAAGAAGTAATCCATTTTCAGATAGTGATCAGTGCTACAAAGACAGGAAGAACATAAGCAGGTAAGGGATAGTTACTGGGGTTATGTATGGAGTAAGATGAGGTGGTCAGGGAAGGTCTCTGGGGAAGATGAAGGCACCTGCTGTGTGCAGATGCTATGTCAAGATGCTGGAAGCACTCGCCAAGCAGTATGTGTAACACTACGTGTAAACTTGAAGGAATAAGCTCGACATGTTCAGGGAACTTCAGTGTGCATAGTATGGTTGGACTATAGTTAGGAGTGAAGAAGAAACTTAGGCAGAGGCCAAATTGTTTTGATTTGATGATGCTGGGTAGGTGGTTGGGGTCATATTGCAGAGAGTATTATGTATCCTAGTAAGAAAGTCGAAAGTTTACCTATTATTTCTCAGTCTGGAGGAGACGTCAGACTCAACTATTTGGTTTATTAAAAATGTCCATGTCCAGGTGGCTCCCAGGTTATTCTGAATCAGCCTCTGATTGTGCATCTGCTTTGGGCAATGGGGAGCCACTGAAGGTTGGTCAGCACAGCAGTTACATGGTCAGCTCTATGCTCAAAAAGGTTATTCAGGAAACTCCTTAAATTAGAGACCATACCTGTTACATTAACTGAGTACCTGATTCGTACTGTGCTGCAATAAATACCAGCTGAATGTACGAGAATGATTGGAGAGAG
The DNA here is from genome assembly GCA_004363605.1 of Indri indri. Taxonomy (NCBI): domain Eukaryota; kingdom Metazoa; phylum Chordata; class Mammalia; order Primates; family Indriidae; genus Indri; species Indri indri. Next base: position 3,281 of record RJWJ010008355.1, on the reverse strand, counting down.
TAGAAGCTGAGAGACCGTTTGTGGATGGTGGGTTGATGAGGGTTTCAGTAGTCCGGGGCAGAGGTGTTGGGACCTCACCTAAGGGAGCAGCAGAGGAATGGGGTAGAAGATGTTTTTCTTTCCTCTACCAGAGCCCAGATCTACGTGAAAAGGTGACCCCTATATCTACGTTCACATTTCAAGGGATTAACTTATGTCAACTGGGATTTCTGGACATGGGAAAGATTTGTAAAATCATCCCTACCTCTGATTTTCTCCACGGATCACACAGGCAAGTGAAAGCAATTAGACTACTTTGCCACTTGCCACCTTGCCAACCACCCTGGAAGAGTTCACTGGCAAGTGTGGTATTCGTCATGTCATTTCTGTCTCCTTTGCTGTCTTGGGGTTGGGGCAGTCAGGGAGGTAGAGAAACAAGGGGATGATACTGGCCAACATCCGCTGAGTACTACTGTGCTCAGAATTTCACGTGCATCATCTCATTTGAGCTACCGCATAGGTCTCCTTGCTAATTCCATTTTATAAACGAGGAAACTGAGAAGTGAGGTAATAGCAAGCAGGTGGCAGGGCTGGTATTCGAATCTGGGTCTGATTCTAAAATCAGTACTGGCTCGGCTGTACTCCTGTATCAGAATGGGAATATCTCTTATATTCAGGCTGTTGCTGTGGGTTTTTGCACTCAATAATAGCCCTGTTAATTGAGCTGCATCTTTATGTTAAGTGCAGTGAGGGGCACGCATGTGCGCCTGTGTATAGCAGTTCTGTCTCATCAGTGAATTTAACTTGTGCAAACTGTGTGTAATGGGCCCTGCCAGTAACAAACCAGGACATTTTAGCAGAATATAGTTTATAATTGGCTTCCTATTACTGTTGGCTGGTTCTCCTGCACATAGAGTGTTACGCCAGGATTGGTATTTGATTTAAGAAATTTTCAAATTGATTTTATCTTTGGTGCATTAATGCGTGGCCTAAATTCCTGCAGAGGCATTAGGGAACCAGCCTGGACATGCTTTAGCGATCATAACTGGATCTGAGCTGCCAGTGCTAGTTTTTATTCAGCATCAATAAATCACTTTTTTGAAAACACTTTTCTACCTACATCTTGTGACTGATTTTTTTAGGGTACCTCAAGTTTAGGCCACTTCAAATTAGAACATACATATCCCCCAAATCATGCTACAACACACAAATGGGAATTTGTTAACATAAGTAGATTTAATCGCTATCTTTCTTTTGGAACGGAACACATAAATATTCAAGGAATGGTGTGGAAATCAGCCTAATTTTCAACGGTGCACAATTGCGATGCCTTTTAAAATCAGGAAATATGAAATCCTGCTAATGAAAATGCTATAAATGTGGCTGAGTACATGGAAAACTAGAGAGCGTTCTGCAATTTCACGAGGATTAGCGTAGGTAAATGTTTTTAGTTAAATTTTTTTCAGCTCTAGAAGCACGGAATAGATCACAGCTGTATGAAAATACCAATTAATCACCTTCTGATGCTTTTATGCAAATGATTATATTTGACTTTCATTTGGAGTTGCCATTAACACCTGGAACCCTAAGACTGAAAACAGGTAAAATTTTAATGAACACGTAAATTAAAGACTTAAATCAGGTTGAGATTAATTTATAGCACCTATGTTCATTACTACATGTCTTCTTGAAATCTAAAAATCACGGGATGAGACAGAAACTAGAGAAAACAGCCTTTGAACTTACCAACTTGTGATTGGGATTAAAGGATGACTTGGAAGAGCCAAACTCTGCAAGTATTTTTTTCTACCCTTTTCAATAATTTGCCCAGGTGCTAGGCGTTGTATACCACCGAAGACTTTTTGGTTGTCTCACGTCCTGGAAGCACTGGCTTGTTTTCTTTTAACGAAGATTTCCCTTCCTATATACTCTCTTTGCTTTAAGGACTTTTTTTCCAGAATGAAAATTAAAATAAACTTATTGCAGAAGTTTTGGAAAATACAGAGGAAGTGAAGGGAAAAAAACCCCACTGTCCCACCATCCAGGGACAACCGTTACTAACAATATGATGTATTCCTTTCACACCCCCGTGTATAATTTTAATTATATAATTGTGTATCTCGTTTTTTCACTTACATAGTCACAATCATGTTTACGATTTTATTAAAAGTTTACCACGTGCTAAGCACTGTTTTTAGTGTTTTAAGCATATCATCTTTTGAGTGATAGGTGATGTTTTCTCCATTTTACACATTAGGACATGACAGCTCCGAGAGGGTAAGTAGCTTGGCCAGAATCACACGTCTAGGAAGTGGTAGAGCCAGAATTCTAACCTGAGAGGTGTAACTCAGAAGCCCTGATCAGACCACTGTACTACACTCCCCTTGCATTCAATAAGTGGAAGGTATTATTATGAAGTGAAACCAGGTTGTACCCTGAAGACATTTCTTTCTCTGTGACCTCAAAAATGAGGGCTACTCATTCTCCCATGAGCGCTACACCACAGGCCAGAGGGAACTGAGAAGTCAGCTCCCCGTGGCCACGCCCAGACCTTTGCTCTTGGGTAATACCAGCTTGAGCCGCTTATCATCTGGTCGTTACAACCACAAACCCTCATTGCTTATGTCCTCTCGATGCATGGTGTCCTCCCGTCACTCAATGCGTGTAGTTCCTTGGACTTTGAAGAGCCACCCCCAGTCATTCTTTTGTCCTGCGTGAATTTGGTGCATCTCCCAGCCCCTTCAGCACTGGGGTCTTTACTACCTTAACTCCAATGACCTGTTCCCGTGCTCTGCCTCTTATCTAGTCAGGAGGTTTAACAATGTCTGTGGAGAAAACAATTGTGTGTGTGAATACACACACACACACAATACACATACATATTAGCTTACTCTAAATTTTACTGATAAAAAGCATGTGTAATGCACAATTTTAAAAATGATAAAACATGCAGTATTATAAATTCCACATAGACAACTGATTCTCACAGGATGCTTTTGTTGCTTTTTGCCGAACTCTTGTGTCCTAGCCAACCAGGGGTTGCAATTGACAAACCCAACATAAATGTCGGTTGATATTTTCCTTTGTGTTAAGGACTTGAAAGTTAAACAAGGAGGACGTATGTCCGAACTTCACTTATTTATCAGTGATATGAGTGACTTCTTTGCAGAATTGGATAATAGTGTTTGAATACTGGAAGACTATTTCCTCAATTTTTTTCTTTTTATTTCAGGATATTATGGGGATACAAACATTTTGGTTACATGTCATGACTTTGCCTCACCCAAGCCAGGATTAGAGGC